>JAMQGT020003915.1:0-63316 GCA_024447675.2 Pterophyllum scalare
GCCATTGTTTGTATTGACAACTTACAGGCATATAGGAAATGATATATGGGACTTCTAAATATCACGTTACCTCTGACCTGTTCTTCAAGGCCAAGTAAGGTTGCACTTTTGATTAGGTCAAACTTCCATAAAATTCATACACTTTCATTAATTTTATCTTTAAATCTATGCTTAAAAGTCTACTGCCTTTGTTTGTATTAGCAACATTTGGGGAATGATAACTGGTATATGGAAATTCTAAGTATCACATTATAGTTTGAATGCAAATATCATCTCTAATCTCGCTTTTGCATTTCCCAAACTTCTTAAAGCAGGTTTAAAAAGAACCAAGAAAACTAGAATACTGTGAGCTGCCTCGGGGGAGGTCTGTGCTCTCTGAGTGCGTCTTGTTCAGTAATGTGAAAAAGCAGCAGCTGACAGAGTCCTTGTATTCAGTATAACAGAATGTTTGCTAACTTTGGCTTATGAGGCTTCATACAGGTCCAGAACATCTCTAGTTACCAACAACCCCCCCCCCCCCAGATCTGTTGAGGGGAAGAAGAAAAAAATAAAAAGAGGTCAGCTGTCGGTCGCCGTACAGTATTTCACCAGTTCTAGTGTTCCTTTTGTTCTGAAAGTTTACAGAGGTGCAAAATGCACACACACACACACACACACACAAACACATGCACACACACCACACATATGTAGCTTTGATGAAAGAAACTATTCTGGCTTTACAAGCAGAGGGTTGTATCCTTGTTTGGTACACTGTTGGTGAGGCATAATTCTGTGGAGTCACTGATGGTGGACTAACTGGAAACTTTAGGTGACAGATATTGTGTAACAATCTTGACTATTTGCTCTTATACCTGTATTTAACAGTTTTGATTCATGTCCTTCATCAGCTGACATAGAGCTCATCTAAATGACTGCGGTCACAGTGAACTTAATCTAAATGGCTCTGGATCAGCCAGCTTCAGTGCCACAAGGGCAGAAATCCACTGAACTCATCTTTGTGTTATTTTGACATTATCGTGTCATTTCGTTTTGCCATGTTATTGAGCTATTTTTGCTTTTTATTCAAACTACTTTTATAGGTTTTCTGTAATGTTTCGAGGCTGCTGCAACACGGCATTTCAAGATTAAAAAAAAAGTATATCATACTTTACCCTCCTTAGTTATGTTCTGAAAAGTCACCATGGACTTTGCTGCTGAAGTAATCTGTTTTGCTGTTATCTCTCAAAAAGGTCACGTGAAAATCCCCTTCTGTCTTCTGGCAAAATATCCTTTTATTTAGTTAGTTTTCTTTTTTAACTAATGGGGGGGGGGTGTCCACAAAAGAACACTAATCAAAAGAAAACAACAAAACAGAGACTAAAAGACTGAAAAAATGTTTACCAAAAGGCCTGGTTTTACTATGGGGTTTTAAATTAGCAACTGAGCCAACAGTTCATAATGTCACTGTCCACTGACTTCCCATATATAGGCTCAATCGCTGTGTTTCTTTTAACATGTTTACACTTCCCCCAAAAACATCTACAAAACATAGAGGGGGTCATACATATTCTTTCTGAAAGAAATGAAGCCAAAAAAAAAAAAAAAAGTGTGGTATGATGCGTTCCTTTTTACTGAAGTAGAACACATTCCTACATACCAATATTACTTCTGTTGCTATGTATGAAGAAATCAGAGAAACTCAGAGACGCATCCCAAAGACGTTAGCTGGCACTCTGTTTTTGAAGAATCTCAAGCCAGCGGTTAAGAAAACAGTACGGCCTCTGTTTTAACACTACCATCCTAAAAAAGAAAACAGCATTGCCATTACAACGGGTATTACGATGACGGAGACGACTACGTAAAATAGTGGTATGAAAACAAGAAATGACCTGAAAAATCTGGATGACATCATTTCTGAGGTTTGAATGGTATACCAGGTTATGTCAGAAAGCTTCAGACAGATGAGTACTGATGATAACAGGCTGGTCTGTCTGTTCATCTTAATTTTGTGTTGTTCTGTGTTTGCAACGCCTCACGTCAGCACCAGTTGCGAGTGGGAGAGCTCAGATGCCATAGCAGAAGCTAATAGCAAAAAGTGTCATCAGTTTGGAGGTGCTAAATAGCTGCAGTTTCTTGTATGTTTGCAACAGTTTCGGACTTAAATGCAAACTGTGGTCAGGAGAGTGGACAAGACTGAAATGCCTTCCATGTTGGCATCTCCTCAAGCCTCACTGGTGTATGAGATCTCACAAGGGTACAGAACATAATCTGTTGCCACCCCACCCCAGCTCAGATGAATTTGATGGATGAAAACATCTGATGATTTCACAAACCTGAACTAATCTGTCTTACACACAAATTCCTGCTGTAATCCCATTACCATTGCTGATGCTATCTTACAGAATTTAGGCACGACTCGATCCAGCTTTTTCTGGTTCCTATCTGAGACCTTGGCTGCTGATACCAAGTACCAATCGGATGCCACTGTTAAATTAAGAATATGTATTTCTCACTGTGACGAAGAGACTGGGACTTTTTTCTCCTCACGCACAGATGTGGAGCTGACAGGAAGGCAGCTTAGACAACAACACGCTATGTTACCATAAGCATAATAAAAACAAGTGTTAAACCAAACCAACGTCCTTCTGTCTTCTTAGATAAGGTCTCTGACCAAACATGACGAGAGTAAAAGCAAACAAGGGAGCAAGACAAGCATCATAATCATCAGATCTCTTCATTCACGTCAGGTCACTCTGACCACACTTTGCAGTGAACTAAAAAACATTTGCAAGGATGCAAGCAGAAGCTGTTGAGCTAACAGTGTGAAACAGCTCCAAAATGCTGTCCCTCTGCTGTTCGCTTCCTCTGTGTTACATTTGCTCTGCTGCTGCAGGACAGCACAGGAGTGGATCGGACCAGGCATCGGCGCTTTATCACAGATATCCAATCCAGCTTTTTTGGGTCGGTATTAGACGGATATCTGATCTAAATATCGGCTCGGCACATCAGCAATAGAAACTATTCTGGCTTTAAGAGGAGAAGATCGCACCATTGACACCTAATTTGGCAAATATTTTACATGAATGAAGTATTATTTTTGGTACCCACCAAAGACATTTTAGCCAGAACGTTTAAATTTAAAAGTCTTACACTGCCTTACACATAAAGAATGATTCCCAGCCTCACATTAAGGACTACATCTTATTCATTTAACACTGGTATCAGATCAGTACTCAGTACTGTCTTCGCAGACAGCCCGAAGCCAGGGTCTCAATACTGAATCAATACTGGAAAATGTCAGGTCGGTATATCCCTACCTGATTTATCTTTATACCATTATTATACCAGCAGGTGCATCTCTTTTACATGAAATTCTTGGGCCAGGCAGCAGCCATACAAACTGCATATTAAAAATGCTACAAATACAAAGTAAAATGACACATTAAAAACACTCAAACAAAAAAAGCACTTTAAATTCAGCAGTTGGTATAAGCACGTTTAAGTTAAGATCTTTACGCAAGGTTTTCCATATTCAAAGCGCACAGTGGCAAAATGTCCCCAGACCTGTCAGGACCTGGAGTATGTTAAAAAGCCATTGTTTGGAAGATTGTAGCTGGTATCCAAGTGGCAACATATGCAGCTGAAAAATGAAGCCAATGCTCATAGGTTCCTATGTTAACATACATACATTTAAAGTATTAAAAGGCAAGTTTAAAGGCTGGTACAAAGGGATTTGGCCTCTATGGTTTTCCCCCTTCATAACAACACTAAGGTGGGGGAATTTTCTTTAATAACTCACCCACCTGGATACTGGCACTAGGGGTGTGGCCAATTTGACAGGCTTCCAGACAGACACTGACCGGGGTCAGCTAGGCCTCACTTTTCCTAACTGGAGTCACTGAACTGGACCTCTCCACTCTGTCTATGCCTATTGGAACATTTTAATGGCTTATCTGAGAAATATTATGGCTTACTGTGTGATACGACCCATCCAAGAAGTTTCTGCTGTTTAATTAGTCTGTCAATAAGCATGAATTAGCAGATATGTGGGGGCTGCGTCTTGCACGCACACAGTTTATGAACGCACTTAGCATTCCACCCGTTCCCTCAAATATGCTAATGTCCTACACCAAATGCTATCATTAAAGCTTCAGTCCCGAAAGCCTAAAACCAGTGGGTGACATCGCGGAGGCTACGTCCATCTTTTATACGACCTATGGTAACCTCTTCAGCAGAGACAGAGAAAGGTACAGAGGTGAACTGGAACTTTACCCAACTTTATAGACAACAATAGAACAATGCGATTTCCTGTGAGTGGTCAGTGATAGTCAACCAATCATAAAGAAGGCAGTGGTCAGTAACGCTTTGTAATGACACAGAAACGCATGGTACTGACATGCATATGCAGTAAATCATCATGTGAATTTATTTATTATTTAAAAACAATAAACAGTGAGTTACTAACTGTGAAGCATGCTGGAACAGACTTTCAGTCACAAGTGAAAAAGGCAGTTAAGCTCCCCAAAAATAGTCAATTTCAGGGTCAGAATTAAAAGAGCAATTTCACGTTGCATTTTACACTAAGCCCTACACCAATGGGGTATTTTCTTCCTCAGATCCAGCTCCAATCTTGCCACAAGTCTCTCTGAGATGTGAAGCTCATAAAACTGGTTATTTTGGCAAAGCTGTGTCATGGAGCAATAAGAAGCTCTCACTTTACTGCTCCATTTTTAAACTAGTCAACTCATTTTTCTCCTCTGCAGGGCAGGTCTTTGTACATGACCTGAATACAATTTGCACACACTGAGGTGAGAATAATGTACTTTCCCCATAACAATGTCTGTGTGATTTTGTCCTTCCAGTAAATAAAACTGTTAATTTGTCCGTGAGCACTTTGAAAACTGAATCAGCACTGTCTACATATGCAACTGACACACTGCATTAACCCGGATCATTTATGTTTGTTTTGAAGGTAAAATAAGAGAGCAGCAGTACACCATATGTAGCATGTCTAACCCCAACATAGATATACTACCTAAACATAACCTTGTTATGATAAAGTTATGACAGCTAAAGCCCTCTTTACTCACTCAAAAACAGTGCCCTTCAAATGGCATACAGTCAGAATCAGAATCATCAATATCATTGGTGACAGATGATTCAAACATTTCAAAAATTATAACGCTTGAACTGGAAAATGACTGTTCTCAAAGGTACAGACTTGCAAAATTAATCATCGGTATTATAAGAATCCACTGAAATCATGTATTTAGCATTGTAATACAAAAGATTTGTAATAAATCCCACCAAGAGTCGAGATTGGGTTTTTTTGTTTTTGTTTTTTTTCTGAGGTTTTTGAGAGCGCTGTTGATTAAATGATGAGGCAATCCCCGTTTACTACACCAGATAAAAATCTAAGAGTGGCCTGTTACAAATACCTGTTCAGGCCAGACACATCTAAACACTCTTCACCCGTGCAGAAGAGTCTAATTGTTTTCTGCAACCATTAAATAATCTGTAGGGAAAGCAAAAAGTATCCTGTTCTTATTGTGTCTCACTCAAAGGTTTCTCATCGCTGAGGTGTCAGGAGCCTCTCCTCCATGATGTAAAAGCAGTAAAAGTATGGTTACGGCTTAAAATGTATCCAACAAATAAGATCTGCCAAACTTTTTCACTAAAGTGTGGATGAAAAGGAAACCGGGGAGAGTTCGAAAGAAGGCAGCAAGCAGCCGCACAAATCTCCACTGTATCAGTTTTCAGAGCAGCAGGACACGCTGATCAAACCACTTTATTGCGAAGGCTTTACTGGGGTAACAGGTTAAGTTATGCAACACAATTCAACAGTTTACAACACTACAATGAGTTTCAGTCAAAATGTCACTAAAATAATTAGGCTTATCACAGATTTCCGTATGTGAGATACTGCACAGCAGCCAGTTTAGAAACTGTCCTTGTGTAGTTTGTTTTCAATATAGCGGGGATGCATTTATTTAAATTTTAACATGTCTTGCTCATCAGATATTATTGCTTATCATTAGCAACTGTGCTGATGAATCAAATACCGGATGACCTTTGGAAAATAAATAAATAGCCCCCATGTTATAAAAATAACAAAACTAAAGAAAACACTTAAGACTGAGACTGAAACAAGTAAAAACTGAACTAAAACCAAACCCTCTGAGACCCTAAAAACAAAAGTGAAATGAGCAAATCCTCAAGAGAAACTAAACTGAATCCAAGGAATAGAAACTAATTAGAGTACACAAAACTGTAATAACTCTGGGATGCAGCCCCTCAGTGAATTATTTCATGAATAACCAATGGTAAAAAAAAAAAAAATACATGACTAAATAATTAAAGGGAGCACTTACTGCGGGGGGGGGAAGCTGACATCTCTCAGTTTCACAATTTTATTCCTGCCAACAAATATGCCCTCTGCAGAGGGGTCTTCCTGAAGGTCAGCTTTTTCCTCAAGATTTGCCTAAGTGTTACCTCTTCATGAATTCAAAACTGGAAATACTGGTTGATACTGGACTGCTCCTGGCAGATGGGTATAACAGTGTGTCTCAGGTGTAATAAAATCCTGATCCAAATCAGTAATCATTGGAGACATCATACATGTAAGCGGTATCTTCAGATAGATGTCCCTTATAAATTGAGTCTAACTTGTAAATTGGTTTTCTCAGTGACGGGACAGGTCCTATTAATACCCTGTTTCTGTCTTTTGTGCAACCGCTTCATATTTACTATGTAAACACAAGTATGGCAGCCACATGCTCAGCAAAACTTTCTGTAAAATGGAAAGTTTAGTAAGTCTGCCACACACCAACTGATTTCGCCCAGCTCTACTAGCAAACTTACTGAGCTAACTGTAAGTTAACAGGACACAACAATGACAGCTATCAGCATCATCCGGCTCTCTCTCGCACTTACTCTCGTCCCGATGTGTTAAGGCCGCTTCAGCTTCCTCTCCGTCCGCTCGGGTCGCTCTGCAGTCCAGCGCTGGCTCAGCTTCGGGCTAAGGCTAAGCTACAATCCTAACGATTCCCGGTAGCTGTCAACAAAAGTACCGTGGCTCCGTTATCTGCTGCTTCAGCTGCCATCCCGTCGGTCTTTACACATTTCCCTGCGCCTGCTTCGTTTTACGCTCCGCACTGAGAAGCCTGAAGGTCAGCGCTCCGTATCTGTTTTTTAACCGGACATGTTTGTTTTTAGGTTGCAAAAAAAAAAAAAAAGAGCACCTACAAGTACCTTTACTGTCGCTCAGAGAGCTCTCGCTAAGAGCGCACACACTGACAGCAGTGAGCGATTATGGTGGTCGAAGGGCGGAGCAGGATGCCTCCAAACGCTTTTATTTCGCCTTAAGTGTCTCTGACCTCGGTTTTACGTGGCTTCGCTTCTTCCGCGTTTGACGTAGAGAAATGCACTCAAGTGCTGCGCTGCACAGTTTCAAAGCGTATAATTAATCAAGTTTTATGGCCCTTTATACCTGCGCTCCATTTCAGTTCATATGGCAACATAGCTTCAGGCCACTTTGCAGGGTCCTGAGCATAAAAAAAATCGTCCCCAGCAAAAACAGTAAAATGCGTTTTACACATTCAGGCCTCCGCAAATCACTAGAGGCTCAGTCTTGTCATTTATGGAGGACCAGAACGTCAAAAAAAAAATCGGACTCGATAAACAGTAGTGTTTATTTTTTAATTTATTATCCATTTACTTATTTATTCCTATGCATTTATTTATTAATTTAGCCTTTATTTTTTTATGTATTTTCTTTTTTTTTTCCTTTTTTCACCACTGCTTTAATTTTCACCAGGTCTTTTTTTTCTTTTCTTTTTTTTTCAACCTGCTTTTACACAGTGGGTCATGGGGTTAACTTATCTCCTACTGGGTGATTGACATGCACTAACCAGCCACTTCATTAGGTACACCTTGCTATTATTGCGTTTGACCGCCTTTTGCTTTCAGACCTGCCTTAATTCTTCATGGCATACTGTAATATCAACAAGGTGCTGGAAAAAGGGTCCAGGTATCGCCTCATGCCACCAGTGGTGACACTGACCCAAAACTGAATGCAAAAAATCAATGCTATACTCTGAATAAAAGCATTACTTTATTATTATTTTTTCTAGCAGTGTATAATACACCAGTCAAGTAGAACATTATGACCACTGACAGGTGAAGTTAACAACACTGTGCTTGAGCCCCCACAGCAGGAACAGTTGGTACAAACAATGATGACCAAGACAATGACGAGGACATGACAACAAACAGGGGAAACTCAGGACTTACATACATGAGGGCTGATAAGGGAAGTGGACACAACTGGGAAACACAGGTGAACAACATAATATTAATGACAAAGGGGAAGCAATGTAGAACACAATACACAGGGACTAGAAGACTGTCCAACAAAAAACAGAAAACAACTAGATGGAGACAGGAATGCGGACTTGACATACAACACATGAGACCAGTGACATGACCAAGGGACAGGGCAGACACTGGAGCACCACACAGGCAGCAGGGAATCAATATAAATAACCATAACTAACAAATACAAAACATTAAAAAAAACTATGAATCTAAATAAGCAAACTAAGAAACACAATGAAACAGAACCATAAGGGTGGAAACACAAGGCCCAGGATTATGACAGATCATTGCTTTATCCCCTATTGGTGGGTGGGGTATACATTCATGATGAGTGTGTCCAAACTTTTTAGTGGTACTTATTAGGGGAGCAAAAGAACATTTTGTCCTCAAAGTCAATGTGTTAGAAGCAGGAAAAAATGGGCAAGCATAAGGATCAGAGCAAGTTTTACGAGGGCAAAACTGTGATGGCTAGAATCATGCATTCTTTTCTAACTGTCTGACATGAAAACAGAATAAACCTTTCCTGTTTTAGGTCAGTTAGAATTACCAAAATTATTTATATTTGCCAAATGGCAGAATAATGAGAGCGGGAATATTTTAAGGCATTTTTATTACTTTCTGCAAATTCAAACATTTGCATACATTTCATTAGTATTTGGTACCATTGCCCTTAAACTGTATGACTTGGGTCAAATATTTTGGATATCCTTCCACAAGCTTCTCACAATAGTTGGTAAGAATTTGGGCCCATATCTCCTGACAGAACTGGTGTAACGGAGCCATGTTTGTAGGCCTTTTCAGCTTTGCCCATAAATTTTCAATAGGATTGAGATCAGGGATTTGTGATGGCCACAAAGCAAAAATGGGTCAGGAATGGTTTGAGGAGCACAACAAAAAGTTTGATGTGTTGACTTGGCCTCCAAATTCCCCAGATCGCAATTCAGTTGAACATCTGTAGGACAAACAAGTCAAATTCATGGAGGCCAAGCCTCGCATCTCACAGGACTTAAAAGATCTGCTGCTAACATCTTGGTGCAGATATCACAGCACACCTTCAGGGGTCTAGTGGAGTCCATATCTCGATGGGTCGGGGCTTTTTTGGCAGCAAAAATGGAGCCAACACAGTATTGGGCAGTGGTCATAGTTCCTTACTCTCAATTTTACCTGACTGAAGAAAATGTCATTTGATGAATGGCTGATATTACAAAGTCAAAAACAAATAGAGCTCTTGCCAAGACTGTTTTTGGATGTAGTCCCTTTGCTCATCGCCCATGTAACGTTTAAAAAGAACAAGTTACAAATATTATCCTCTGGCACAAATCAGAGCAGCGCCACAACCAATTCAAATTTATTAGCTCTTTAGACCTGACCCAGTCACGTGCATGTCTTTTCCTTTGGGTTAATTCAATAAATGCACATTTTATGTGTAGCCTCAAAGTCATGGGTTCTTTATCCCTTGAGATGGTCAACATAGATAAACCTCAGTCTGTTTGCACTGTATCACCCCTGCAATGCAAGACTGTGTGTGCACATTACTGAAAGCAGTCAAGTAAATTTCACTGCTGATCACAACACATTTATATTTTTCTAGATATAGAGAGATAGATTCTCAGATAACCTCTCAGTTCATTCACTGGTCTTTTCTGTTAAGGCCACCTTCCCTTTAAGAAAAACTTTATTCTGATTGGCTGCCCCCTGCAAGAAGAAGGTTTGAGCAGCAGGTGGGAGGATGTGCTGTTCCCGAGTCCAGAACTGTATATTTGAGATGACCATATTAAGAAAAGCACAAAGGTCTGCATCATCGTTTACCACAATTAATTCAGTCCATCTGTTCACTCTGCTTCTAGGCAGCAAATGGTATTCGCAATAGATAGACAGTGAAAAAAGGCCAGAAAAAACATAAACCAGATGTGTTTAATTTCCAGTTCCCAATTGTTTAAAGCCTTTGGCTTCTCAGGTATGCACCCTGAGAAATCAAGAGAGGAAGTGAAATGAGCGGCATCGCCACCACGTGGTTTATTTTTAGCATTGCACAAGAGCATATTCTGTGTTTCTCTTGCTGGTGAAAACTGTTTTCTTCTGGTTTAGAAACATTATTTTAGGACTGCTTTAATAAAAATTAAAAAAACGGGGAATTAAAGGCACTGACGGGGTTAATTATTCCATGTCCTCTTGCATAACGTGGATACGCACGCACGCACCCACACACACAGGCACACAGACGGACACTCACGCACACTGCTGCCACGATCCTCCTCAGCAGAAAGCCACTGGGAGTCTGGATCGTATCCTCCTGCATTTGTGACAACAGTAAAGTGTCGTGAGGAATAGAGTGACTGTTTCCTCAAAGTTATTTGTGGTTTTCGACCAAGCAAAGCATCCTTCCTCACCCAGGAACCATTATCACGGAACGAACCTGCAGTACAAGGTGGGGCTGGATTATCGTGTCACTCTCCGCTCGTCTAGATATTTAGTGATTATGATATGTTGGAATTGCTATTTGGCAGTAAATCGCTTTGTGTAGGCCTAATGCATCCACTTTTACCACCAATTCTGCATTCTTTAAATTTCACATGGGCAATATACTCACCCTGCTCATATACATAAGGCCCAAAGCCTATTTGAAAATGTATTTTAATGAAAAACATAGGTGCTATCTACATTTTAAAGCCTACTTATAGAGTATGAAAAATTAAAGTTAAAATTCATCTAAGTGACCCTTACATTTACATTATCACAGACCATCATGCCAGGCTCCCCTGAGACTCTGCAGTTTAGTTTGCCCAACCATGGGGACTCCATGCTCAGCAAAATGAATGACCTGAGAGAAGAGTGTCGCTTCTGTGACATCACACTCATCTTGGGGGGCCCGCAGGACTCTGCTGTTCAGCCTCTCCAGTTCCAAGGTCACAGAGTGGTGCTTGCAGCCTCCTCAGACTTCCTGCGTGATCAGTTCCTGCTTCACAAAGGCCAATCGGAGCTGAGCGTGTCTGTTGTTTCCAGCGTGAATGTTGCCAAGACACTACTCCTGTCCTGCTACACCGGGCTCCTAGAGGTGCAGCACTTAGTGCTTCTGTGATCATAGAGCAGAATATATAGCTATGTATCTAAATTGATCTCACTTGGAAACTCTTTTCAGTGGAGGTGTTTGTTTTACTGCATAATCAGTCATTTCTGTACTATCATGAAAAGTCCTGGATATAGTTTTATAATGGCATGCACATTTAAAGAGAGCAAATTGAAGATTATTTTAAAGGGGAACCTATTATGCAAATTTTCCAGCTCCATAGTTTTATTACTAGATTCAACTAGAGTAGCTTTGCATGAGTCATAGTTGAAGAAACTCTCAGAAAGTCCCCTTTCTTTTATTGTTGGTTCTTTTTCTTTATTATTCATTCATCTATTCCTGCTAAGCAGGTCCCTCTGCGAGAGCTGGTGAGCTATTTGACTGCAGCCAGTGTACTCCAGATGAGCCAGGTGGTGGAGAAGTGCATCCAGGCTATCTCTCACTACCTCAGTCCCACCATGTCTTTCCTGAATCTGGCTAGACGCTCAGAGGAGAAGGAAACCCAGCAGCTTAACAGTAGGTGGCCGAGTTCCAGCTTTGAAAATCAAAAGGAAAGGGATGCAGCCCTGCCCGCTGCTAGCATCCAGAAAGCAAATACCAAGGAAGCTGGAACAGTCATGATACACTCCAGATTAACAGTGGGACAAGAAGCCAAGGTGGATACTGAAGGACTGAGGGATAAAATGGAGTTTTTTCAAGATGCAGCGTGCTGTGATGACACCCTGAAGTCAGAAGGAGATATTCTGCCGTTTCAGACAAACGACCCATTATTTCACGCTCCCCACACTACAGATACTCTTAACTGTAAGCGGCACCCTTCTGCAGTTTCAAACAATCTCATTTCCTCCACAGCCACCACAAGCAGTTCTGCAGCCAATACAGGTCTGATAGATAGCTCTAAAAATCAACATGAACAAGAAGCTGAAGATCCACCAGAGAAGGACAAGAAGTGCCTGCCACTGGTAGGTCAACTGCAACAAGGTGAAAAGCTAATGAACTCCAGTATTTTTTGCCTCCCTAGAAGACATCTGTCCAAGAGTCATTTTACTGCACATAACTCAGACAGTGCAGTGTTTCAAAAGCCATACCTGTGCAGAAAGTGTAAAAAAGTCTTTCAGCACTTTGAGAGCTATGTGGGCCACCTGAAAGAACACAGACAGTATTTCTGTTTGGTCTGCGGAAAAGTCTTTTCTCAGAAGAATAACCTGACTCACATACGCGTCCACTCTAGTTTCAAGCCTTTTCGGTGCCCTCTGTGCCACATGACATTTACCCAGAAGGCCATGCTTCAACATCACTTCAATCTCCACATAGGGGAGAAGGCCCCATTAGTATAAAGTGCTGTGCTCTTTGCACAAAAGTCAGCCCTCTGGTGCCACCTAAGGGGGAGTTATGGTACGAGTTTGGCTACAAAATGTGATGAGCATGTAGACTGCCATTAAAATAGAAGCATTAGCATGATTTTTAATGCATGCTTTTCTATCTGGCATGGAGGCATTGTCAAATTAAATAAAGAAATATATGACATTAAAAAATGTCCTTAAATGCACAAAAAATGAAACTGAAAATAATTGCAGATATTTATTCATGTATTTTTTTGTACTTATTAATTTTTGTAATCGTTAAAGTTACTTTTTCATCTCTACATTATTTTCCTCCCCCTTCATTTTTAACCCCAATTCCCAAAAAGTTGGAAAGCTGTGCAAAATGTAAATAAAAACAAAATGCAATGATTTGCAAATCTCATAAACCCATATTTTATTAACAATGGAACATTTCGCATGTGGTCAGTAACATAAAAAGAGGATCTTAGAGAGGCAGATTTTCTCAGAAGATGGGCAGAGGCTCACCAATCTGCTGAAAAATGTGTTTGCAAATTGTGGAACGATAGTGTTTCTGAATGGAAAATTGTATATTTGGCGATACAGTTTCTCATTTTAAACATTTGAGGTTTTCTGTGTCTTGTGAATAAAATATGGGGTTTTGAGCGTTGCAACAAATTACATTCTGCTTTTTTACATTTTAGACAGCATCCCAGCTTTTTGAAATTTGGAACTTCCTCTATTATTTTTCTGCTTCTGTATGCAAATGACGGGGGGGGGATTGAAAGTGTGTCATGGGGTAAATTTTGGTAGCTTAGGTCTTCCATATTCAGAGTTATGCTAAACCTATTTTCACCTGTTTCACAGAGTGAATGGTGAAACTATATTATTTATTCTTACAGCGATTAACAAAAAGCATTTGGGGTAATGCTGTAACACAGAGAATTACACAGAATCAGTGTTTACATCTTTGAACTGTAACATCAGGTCAATGTGCAAAGAATGTAAAAATTCTGTTATGTATAGTTTACACTCCCAGATGGTAAGTGCATATGGTTCCCCAACACCTCTGCTTTAGCAACTGTTATATCAAAGTGAAATGTGTGCCAGTGCTTCCTGTAGAACTGACTATTATTCGGCTTTAGCAAGAAAATATGCTATATGTAACTAAGTAAGCTGTAAGGTTTAGTATCACAAATGATGTGAGAGTGCTTTAATTATTGTTTAGAGTAAACTTTGAGCAGATGAAAGCCTTTACTGTTCTGAGAGACAGCGGGTAGAGTGAGCTCACAGAAAAAGCAACTGCTTCACCATTTGACCCCTCTGAAATTGTGTGCAGCTCACTGAGCATGACTCGACGAGTGGGTTCTCCCGCCTGGCAGAGAGGGTTTCCATGCTCTCTCACTCCGTCCCTTGCCTACGCATGTCTGCTTTTATCCTTCAGCTATCCTTTTGGCCCAGAAATGTCATCGCCACTCATCTTGCTGAATGGAACCCTAGCCAGTGGGTGTCTGAGATGCCCACTGGCTCTGTGTGCAGACAAACAGTGAATGCATGGCTTTGGTGCAGGCATTCAGTTTAGAAATTCATGTAAATGTGTGTTTGTGTGTGACCAAGGAAGACAGAGAATGCACATAAATATAGCTGAAGATATAATGAAGTGATGTATCCACCTCCTTCCACATGCATGTACATAAAACAGCGATTTATAGCTGAACAACAGTAGGTGAACTTAAGCAAATTTTTATGTGCAATGAATCCATCTTAAAATTCTCTTCAGCAGCATCCAGTGTTGTCTCCATGAAGTAGGTCAAAATGCACAACGCACATGTGTTTGCACATACCATTGCACACATAAACACAATCCATGTTATGTGGGTTTTGGAGCACCTCCATTATGGATGAGAGGCTAAGACGTAAACAGCAGGGAGGATGAAGGCATCAAGCAAGATGGATGAGTAATAGCAGAGACGGTGACAAGGATGAAGAGAGTAATAATATTAAGAAGAGTAATTATATTAAGGAAAAGTACTTTCTTTGTTGTATCATTGGAAATGTACAAAATGATAGAATATCCATGATCACGTGCCCATGACTGTACCAGGAAAAGCTGGTTTTCATACACCCATGCCCACATTCTGGCAAGATGTCAAGTTAAGCCACAAGGAAGAAGCAATAAAAAGAATCAAGGAGGCATTTAGCATTTTTACAATCATACAATTAGCAATTAGCATATCAATTGGATGTAATTCAACACATTTTACAGCAAAATCATAAATGTAATCCTCACGGAGACGCTAAGGGAAAGGTTGGAGTTGAATTCCATTTCCTGGAGACAATCAGTGTCTGTTTATGAATATTCATTTTGATTAAATCCACCCGGTGCTAAGATATTTCACTCTGGACCATCCCTAGAGAGGATTTTTTGCATAGTTAAATATTACACACTAAAAAGGTCTTGGGTTCAAATGCACCATTTGGCCGGGGCTTTTCTGTATGTTAAATGGTTCTTACATGGCACTTTTATATCTTATGTAGTGCTTTTCTACTCAAGCACTCAAAGCGATCTTTACAACATGTCTCGAGTCACCCACTCACACCAATTCATAAAAGCACTTTTTTTCTGCACCTAAGTGCTTTCTATCTAACCACACACATTCACTCCAACAAACACCAATGAACACATCAGAGGGCAACTTGGGGTTCAGTATCTTTCCCAAGGATATTTTGACATGCAGACTGAAGCAGTCAGGGATTGAAACACCAACCTTCTGATTAGTAGTCGACCTGTTCTACCTCCTGAGCTACAGCCACCCAAAAACACGGTGGAGTTTGCATGTTCTCCCCATGTCTGCATGGGCCTTTACGGGTACTCTGGCTTCCTCCCACAGTCCAAAGACATGCAGTTGGTGGGGTTAGGTTAATTGGTTGTTCTTAATTGCCCATAGGTGTGAATGTGAGTGTGAATGGTTGTCTGTCTCTCTGTGTTAGCCCTATGACAAATTGTCATCCTGTGGCAGTTGGGATAGGCTCCAGCCCCCCCTGCGACCCTGAATCGGATAAGTGGAAGAAGATGGATAGATGGAAAACACTGAAAGTGATTTGCTGAGAGGGTTTGCATTACACATATAAAGTATGTTTTTGCAATAATTGAAATTATCAGGACAGTAGCCAGGAAAGTAGGGGGAGAGCAAGGGAAAATGATTTGACAAAAATAGTTTGGGACACACCTGACTGGTGTACTTTTCAGTACAATGCATGTACAGCTTCACATAAATTTGAAAAAACCAAACGTGTTGATGTTACTACTCACAGCTCGAGTCAAGCTGTTCCACTAATTATCCTTACTCTATTTATTTGATATTTTACTACAGAGGTCAAGGAAATGCGCTATGCTAATTTCAGTTGCATGCTCATATAAACGAAAAGCATCTTTCTCACACACAAAAGTTTGTTACAGAGTTCAACGTGGTGCTGTGCTGGGACTGAAATCTTTTAGGTTGTACACGCTTCCCGTAGGCAATATTATCAGAAAACACTGCATACAAGTCCATAGCTGTGCAGATGACACCAAGTTATATTTATGCAATTGTGTCTTCTGGCTTCAGATGACAGTTAAATTATAGTAAAAATCTTCCATTATGTGTCAATTTTTTTACTTCTAAATTTAGATAGAGCTGAAGTTATATTGTCCTAAATCTCAAAAACAGTCTATACTGTAATAACTTACTGTGGATGGTACTGTATTACCTTGCCTCCAGTAACACTGTGAGGAACCTCGGAGTCATTTTTGACCAGGATGTCCTTTAACTCACACCTTAAACAAATATCTATGTCCACCTTATTTCATCTGCGCAATATTACTAAAATTAGAAACATCCTGTCTCAGAGTGATGCTGAAAAACTAGTCCATGCATTTGTCACCTTTGCTGGACTATTGTAATTTATTATTATCAGGTTGTTTTGAAAGCTCTCTGAAAAGCCTGATCCAAACCTCTGTTGTGAGAGTACCAACAGAGACTAGAGAGAGGGAGAGAGATCATATTTCTTCTTTATTAGATTCTCTTTATTGGCTCCCTGTTAAATCCAGGATTGAATTAGAAAATCTTCTCACAAACAAAGTCCTGAGTGAGGCCCCATCATATCTGAAAGACCTTCTAGTAACATTTTGTCCCAATGGAGCACTTTGCTCTCAGACTGCAGGCTTATATGTGGTTTCTAGAATTTCTAAAAGTAGAACTAGAGGAAATGCCTTCAGTTATCAGGCTCCTCTCCTGTAGAAGCAGCTCCCAGTTTGGATTCAGGAGACAGACACCCCTTCTATTTTTAAGATTAGGCTTAAAACTTTCTTTATTGATAAAGCTTATAGCTAGGGCTGGATCAGGTGACACTGATGCCACTGTTACATATTATCAATGGTTGTCCTCTTTATTGTTTACTTGGTATTGCTTTTTTTTCCTCTCTAGTCTTTCTGCTACCCTGGTTCTGCCTGAGGTGTCCTGGTAAAATGAAGTTCTTCCTCCCCACTGTTCCCTCAGTGCTTGCTTATTGGTGTTTTCTCTCTAATTCTAATCCTTACATTATGGTATAATGAACCTTCAGATTGCTGTTGCTGTGAATTGGTGCTATACAAATACAACTGAAATGAGTATAAAGGCTTTTTTGTTTGTTTTACCTTTCATTTTCTGCAGCCCTTTAGGAAATACACAGCACTGCAAGCCTTCTCAACAAAAAAGTAGCTGAATTGTAGATTCCTGTAGTAAATTGGAGAATACCTCCAATACCTCCATAGAGAGTGATCTGATGCCTGCAACATCCTTCAGCATGACCGGTTTGGCAGTGGGTCAGTAATGGTGTGGGGTGGCATTTCTTTGGAGGGCCGCACAGCCCTCCATGTGCTCGCCAGAGGTAGCATGACTGCCATTAGGTACCGAGATGAGATCCTCAGACCCCTTGTGAGACCATATGCTGGTGCGATTGGCCCTGGGTTCCTCCTAATGCAGGACAATGCTAGACCTCATGTGGCTGGAGTGTGTCAGTAGTTCCTGCAAGATGAAGGCACTGAAGCTATGAAGTGGCCCGCCTGTTCCCCAGACCTGAATCCGATTGAGCACATCTGGGACATCATGTCTCGCTCCATCCACCAACGTCACGTTGCACCACAGACTGTCCAGGAGTTGGTGGATGCTTTAGTCCAGGTCTGGGAGGAGATCCCTCAGGAGACCATCCGCCACCTCATCAGGAGCATGCCCAGGCGTTGTAGGGAGGTCATACAGGCACGTGGAGGCCACACACAATACTGAGCCTCATTGTGACTTGTTTTAAGGACATTACATCAAAGTTGGATCAGCCTGTAGTGTGTTTTTCCACTTTAATTTTGTGTGTGAATCCAAATCCAGGCCTCCATTGGTTAATAAATTTGAATTCCATTGATGATTTTTGTGTGATTTTGTTGTCAGCACATTCAACTTTGTACAGAACAAAGTATTCAATGAGAATATTTCATTCATTCAGATCTAGGATGTGTTATTTGAGCGTTCCCTTTATTTTTTTGAGCAGTGTATGTCTTTGATCAAACATCCTTAGCCTCAGTGTGCCACTATCTTTTTGCACATCAAGCAAAACACATCTCGGAAAGGCTTTTGCTTCTCACAACTAAGTAATTGTAGTATTTACTGTAAAAGGTTTCAGCCTACAGAAAATTGTGCAATAAGGACTTTCAGGCCCAATAAGAAAATCTGATTCTATATGAAAGAACATGTTTACAGCTCAAAATGTGTTTTGGAACAGATTTAGCTTTCCAGTATGAATCATAATGAGTAGGCTCACCTCTCCTGCAGTGAACAGCAACTCACTGAGGGAAAAGCCTGATTTATTACAGCAGTGCCATTCAGATTTAAACATTGACAGCAATGTGGCCAATGAGCATCTAAAATGCTACTTATATGCAAGACTAAGCCCATTATAAACCAGGATTACAGTCGTGATGATGACTTATTGATCACTTATTGACATGCTCTCACAGACTGCTATTTTTGGTCTACAGCAACAATACAAATAGATCATATTTTACATTAAATAATTAAATATATTCACATAGGACCTACTGAAGGTTGTTAAACACGACTGTGGATCTGCAAGCATTACATACAGTGGTAAAAGCAACTATGTTTATGCATGCTTTTTCTCCCGCTCCTCCACTTCTATGAAGAGGGTTGCAACAGAAAGCGGGAACTGCTTGTGTTTTCGTGTGTGAACTTCCTCTTCGCAGACGCACTTGTCGATGCGCATCCTCTGCCACCCTGCCTCGGTCTGTTCCTTTAAAACCAAACAGCCCACGCCTCGAAAAGCGGCTTGTTCCGGCTTGCCCCTTTACATCTTTTTATCCTTGCTCACAACATTAAAATAGTGCCATCCCCATCACACCGCTCCTCGAACACTTACCCACCAGCGTTTTAAGTCGAACCGTGGTGCGTTGGAAAATCGTCTCTGGGGAGGAGTATGCACGATGCGTTGCCGTGCAGCGCCTCTCTGCTTGTGCATCCACAGTTGGTGGTGAGTCCGATGAGGCGCAGTTCAGGGAGCATCAACGGCGGAGCAATACCACCATCTCCTCTCAGCTTCGGTTTGCCAAGCAGAGGGTGTGTGGCTCGCTGTACCTGAGCGGAGCGAGCGTATCTGTCACGTACGCTCCAAAAGCGGGGCATTGCTTAAAACCGGACCGAGGCACCTGTCTCTACTGCTCTGGGATGCCGTGCCGTGTCAGTGTCGCAACAAAAATGATGTTTCTGCCGCGCTTCTTTTGCAACTGATGAAAAAAAATTTTTTTAATCATTTTGAAGACATGTTCATGTGGATGTCTATGAATATGTTTGTTCCGGTGTTCTGGTGTAGCGCGTGAGGTAAGTGACTTATCCAGAGGTGCGCGCTACTTTCGCCCGCTGCTCAGATTTTCTGTGTGCAATGCCTTTCAAATCTTGGAGCTGTTTACATGTTTTTTTTTTCAACTCGTTTGCAAATGAGAGATTGTATCGCGGCTTGTAAGCTGAAAAATTATATAATTTATGTAATAACCATTAGGCTCCCAGCGCACTCATTCCTGACACTAGCACTGGTGTTGTATTGTAAGAAGGCGGGCTGTACTTGAAATGGAGTGACCTTACTTTAGTGAGCTGCGAATACAAACAAGGTTTTTTTTTCTGGAAAGAGTAGGAGCACTCAGTAGCAATATGAAGCAGTGTGAAAGTAGATGTGCTGCTGTAATGGTGGAGACTGCTTAATGCTGGCTCCTGTGCGCAGAGACCGGGTCCAAGCAAATATGAAATTTATGGAGTAACAACGCTGCTGCTGAGAGAGCGGCTCCCGAGCCGTAGCAGCGCAGTTTCCAAGTTCAGGTGTTGCAGATTATTTACTGCCGCCGTTTAAGCGTGCAGCAGCCTGACCTGCAGGGAGGTTACTGTATAACTTGCTGATTTGCAGCTGGAAGGGACCTTGTATTCTAACATTATTAACAAAAGGTGCAGCAAACCCAAATCACAGGTTATTGTGCAGAATGTATGTGCGGTGTTTTAAACGGCAGCTTGTGAGATGTATGAGTGCCCTTCCTCCCATGCAGATACTACCCCCACACACTGTGATGACAGTCATAATGAATAAATAATCACACAAGCCCACATACCCCCACTGTACACTGAAAAACAAGTGAGCAGACACGGTGAAACAAGTGCAAGAAATGAATCAATAACAATATCTTAGGAAGGTTCCTTTTGGTGTTGCTGTACAAAACCATTTAAATGATTTGTACAGTAATGCCAGCATATTGTACAATTTTATGTTATATTTTTATAGTGCATTAGTGTTCTGTACTTCCTGTGCTGCAGAATGGATTTTCTGTGCCCACTGAGAGTCTTGCAAACAATAACCCATGCAGCACATCATTTCCCAGTGTTAAAGTTTAACTTTCTCTCTGTCGTTTAACTGCTGACTCTCACTTGCATTCATTGTTTCTACTTTACAGCAGAGAGGTGCGGCTTTCTAAACTAGAAAGTTTTCATTCACATAAACCCTGTCACTTTGAAGTGAGGTTTTCCAATTTACAATTTTAGATTTTACAATTTTGCATTAAGCTTTAAAATGTAAATATTTAACCATTAAAAATGTGTGTCTTTTTTGTTTTTGTTTTTTTTTTTTGGTATGGTGGGTGTGATGTTTCAGTCTTGTTGTGCTTCTTTGTTCCCTGTGTTGATGGATCTACAAATGAGTGGATGGTAAAATTCTGGCTGTGGTATTTGTGAGGGTGAATTTAATAGGTCACTGGCACATTTACAGAGTGATGGAAATCGTGAGTATTGAGAAATATTTCAACTTTTCAGTTTTTTCAAATACTGAGCTTTAAATGTGAATATGCTGGAGCTGTTATGATGATCAAAATGTGCTTTTGAAATCACAGATCGAGCCTTTAATGATTATTGTCTGAGGTGTTGTGAGGTGTAAATCTGTGTCTCCAGCACTGTTATGGTAACAACATGTTATGTGCATGTTGTTGCACCTGCTTTCCTACTTTACATTCCTCTGGTTGATATTGATTCAGCAACATATCTTGCCACTTACTCTTGCAATACATTATTGATGCACTGGTGCCAGATACTATATCGATATTTACAACATGCGGGATTAAAAAGTGGTTGCCTGCCAGGTTAATTAATTTTGGTGAAAAAGAAGAAAATGAGGCACAGTGTAGGAATGCCAGTTTAACCAAGGAAGTGAAACTCTTGGGATCAGTGATCTGTTTTGTGAGAATGTCCTTGGCCTTCATAGCAGCATCTAGAATGTTTTTCAATGGCGGGAGAAGCCGGAGGTCCCAGAGGAAGCCCTCTGTGGAGAAAACATCCAAACTCCACAGACACACACACACTCCAAAAAAAAAAAAAAAAGCACTGGGTTTGAACCTGTGTGTGACTCTCTTGCTGTGACTGACTGTGGTGGGGGGTATTTTTTCTTCTCGTGTTACAAAGATATTGTGATGAATTACTGTGGACTTGTAGTGATAGTATTGTATGGTGAATCCTAGCTACAGGAAACACAAATTGACAGAAAAGCGGGTGACATGCATCAAAATACATTGTGTCAGAGATTGATTCAGGGACATTACAAAGCATCTTGGGCTATGAAGTCATGAGCAGGCCTGTAAAAAGTTATAGCTGTCAGAACCAATTTAAAATAGCATTTTATAACACAGCATAACGGCTCAAAATGTGCTTTCCAATTTCACATAAACTGAGTGATGGTGGCCTTCAAAGAATAACAAAAGAAATACAGATATTTTTCTTTGCACACCACGCATCATTCGCTTCTTGTTACACAGAATGGTAGTGCTGTCCCTGAAAGGTCTCTCAGCTGATACAGGGGGTGCCACCTCACTCCACTGGGCCTACAGAAACACTTAAGTTGGAGTCAAAGTTAAAAACATCATGACCCAACACATTCAGGAATCCCTGGCAGCAACAGACGCACGCGTAAGGTGTGAAGCCCGTATATCAAATTCACCCGTCCATTGTTACTACTTGCCCGTAAGCTCTTACTCCTGCTATGACCTAATCCTGGTGGCTAGTGGGTGTGTGCTGCTTCGACTGAAGTCTCATTGGCTATCTGCCGCATGCTCCTTCCTTCTGCTCTTCCTTTTAAAATGTGCTGCCATTTTCAGCAGCAACACCTAGGTCTCAGTTTGCAAGGAAAACCACTGTGATAAGGGCTTGAGCGTTTTTACCGCCACGTGCTAGTTGCAGCAAAATGGCACCATAAATGTGCATTACTCACAATACTGTAGTTATGTGGCACGATGTTTTGCAAGAGCATCGACTGTGTGTTAACCCAAGCTTAATCCAATCATAGCTGTCTTTCTAAGCCTAAAGCAAAGTGCAAGTACCCTAGAAATGTGATGAGCTAAATGGCTGCTGTAGAAGTATTACCTCAAGTTCTCTCTCTAAAGACAGTCTTTTTTCTGTGTGTGTGTGTGTGTGTGTGTGTCTCTCTCTCTGAGACATGCCAAAGGAAACTCCAGATGCCCTCCCCCACCCAGAGGGGGCCAAGCGTGGACTCAGAGCCAGATGATAGCTCGCCAACTGTTGGCTGTAAAGACACAATGTACTTCTCATACTCAGCTCAGCAGAGTGGGAAGCTCAGCTGCCCCCTATGAAAAACAAAACAAAACAAACAACAACAAAAAAAACATGCTTTGGCCTCCAAAGCCCTCTCACTTTTATCATCCTCTTAAAATTATACATTTAATGCACTGCCACAATGTCACATGCTCAGGTGACAACTCAAGTTGAACTTTGGCTACAAGCAAAACAAACAAATATCTTTTCTCATAGGTTAATTTCCCTTTTTTTTTTTTTTGGAGTAATCAGAAAAGGAGAGGACCTCGTTGAGGAAGTTGTGGTCTGCTGTATGCACACCCACTTCTTTCTGTCACAAGACTGGAAGTATTCATGACTGTGTGGGCTTTGTGTGTGTGTGTGTGCATGTGGCATGCTTGCCTTAATGCAGCAGTGATCCATTCATGCAAGAAATTAAAATCTTGTGTATGTGGTGATATTTTTGCCCCCCTTGTGATGTGAAGTACTCATGCTTATTCATTCAAAAATGTGATAGTGTAGACTTGTGTTGTGCAGTCTGTGCAGGGATACTCGGGCACTGACAGGGTGAGCTGTGCTGTGGCTTAGGTCAGGCTTATTTTACTCCGTTTGTAAAATGAGGTGTGTTGCAGTTTGTTAGAACAAAAACAGGTGGCTGTCAACGTGACTACAGCCAGTGAATCACGGTTAACAGTTGCCCCCCCAGAGGTTGCGCCACTCCCTAATCTGCGAGGCACTCACAGGAAGAGTTCATCCGGCTCACGCGCCGGGGTGGAGAAACTTCCCCACCTTCTTGGTTTTCCGAAAAAGCCTCCAGAAACCGGTTCATCACATGAGTGTTACCTCACTCTTCCTCAGACATTAGTTCAGCAGTTTGTGGGCTACAATAGCTGTAAGCGGTGTTATATTTGGGTTTCTCGCGGAAGGAAATATGACGCGCAAGGACAGTGCGGAGCTGTCCACGCGGCCAAGGAGAGAGCGCCGCCGAGGCGAGCCGTGGAGCGCTTGGAAGGTCCGTGTGTCTTGTTTTGCACTATATCTTGCACGCTGCCATGTATCTAATATGATTTTATATGAATATGCAGCTTGTGGCGATGTTTTGGGTATATTTGCTATTTGATGTGGAATACAACACGTGCGTAATGCGCACCGTGCCGCTTTCTTTTCCGCTTTATCTGCTGGAACGTTGTTGCGAACGTACTTGCTTTTCATTAAGCTTACAAAAAAATCTAGCGGTATCTTTCTTTCTGGCTTTCTCGTTAGTCTGGTGTATGCTGTAGCTGCACACGCAAATAAAAACCGGTCTTGCCGGTTAACCGTTCTCTCTTTCAATCAATATGTGCGTGTCGAAGCTATTTTGCTGTGTCTTCAAATCCGTTTGAGGAGATTATCTTTCGGGGTTTTTTTTTTTTTTGTGGCAGCTTCGCTGTGAGAGTGCCAGCTGTTGTTATTTTGGTGATTACTGTACTTTGAGGAGATGTAACAGACTATGAAAGCAACAGGTGCTCACTGTCTGGAGGCAGTGTCCAAAACGTTTTGCATAATAGAGACAAAAGGATCGTGTTTTTTTTAATTAATTTTTTTAATGGCTGTATCTATTTTATGAAAGGTTTTGCTTTTGGTTATTGGGATGATCCATCAGATAGCGTGCAAGAGGTCAATCCCCAGCTATGTATAGAGGCTTAGTCATGAGGCTTTTAGATAAATAATAAGAAATTTGCATGTGTGCCTGTCAGTTGAATTCCTGCCTGTCAGCTCTGTGATGGACTGGCCACCTGTCCAGAGTCTACCCCACCTCTCCTCGGCTTGGCTCTAGTGACCTTACCATTAAAAAAAAAAAAGCAGTTAAGAAAACCGGTGAAATGAATGGATGTTTTGGTCAAGTGAATCATATACGGATAGGATGCTTTTAATTGTAGTTTCAGATTAGTCATAGCATCACTGAAATATACTAAGTATACTACAGTACATATAACTAGCACATCCATGTAATATAATGACACAGAAAAAAGCAACAGAAAAATAAAACCATCACTTCATCCCATAAAACATCCATTATTAATTAAAAATAAAACAATAACTTCTCATGCTGCACACAGTGTGTAAATTCTATCCCAGTGACTCACAGCAGTATTTTATTAACATAGGAATGTTATTTGGATTCCAAAATAGTGAAAGAGAGTTTCCCAGCATTATATCCAGCATATTTTATCACAGTATCACAGGCTTTCAGTTTATTTCTAAAAACCTGCATTTTGTTATTTAAGAATTTTGTAAAAATGTATAATTAAGTCATGTAAAAACAATGCATTTTAAAATAAATATTAATGATCATACTAGGATAATTGTTTGCGTCCTCAATCTATCTGGCGCTTTAACTTTTCACGATACTCAAAGTCTATACGTGCAGCCTTAGAAATTGTCCGCACAAAAATAAATAAATAAATAAATAAAATAAAGTCGGTTGTTAAAGATGTTTGGGAACATTTCACATGAAATAAAGAGTATGTTTCATAATTTTTCACCAACACAGGATTCTGGTACCATTCAGCTCTATGTGCATAACTGTCTGTGTTTATCAGTTGTCTGCTCGCTGATGTTCATATAAGACAACAGACGGTTCAGCATGCTGCAAAAATCAAGCCGGGAAGACTCTGCACGTCTGATCTTGCTCTCAAGCTAATGCCAAACAATTATTTTTGGTTTCTCTACTAAGAAACAATCTTACCTCTCGTACTCTCATAACAGGCTACAGTTCACAAATAACGCAATTAAATTCTGTTTTCTACTTGCCGTTAATGTTATTATGTGTTTGGCTTTTTGTTACTTTGGTAATGAGTACAGAGTGAATTATAGACCTGGACTTGAAACTGTGTTCACACTGAGGAGGTGTCATTTATTGCAGTGTGTGTTGGGGAATTTGGCAGCTACTTCTTTTAAGAGTGTGTGCGCACTTTTATTGCCCACATTAGAGCAAATAAATATCTGACTTTTATGACACAAGAGGGGGTGCCTTTCTGCTTTACAAAATAAAACTCAAATACTAACCCTGCTTCCGTGTATGCACATCAGTTTGAATGAGATATACGGTGCTATTGTTTGCAACAAGTGGGACAAAGCAACAGCCTGGCACTTTTTTTTATTATGTGCTTAGATCCAGTTATGAATGCTTCACAGCCTTAACTGTTGACAACTACGTAAATCAGAGTTAAATTGAGGTGATTAAGAGCAAGTTCCTTAAATTGTTAATGTACCTCTTTATGTCCTGTTCCTCACAGTCATCGTTGGCACTGGCAAACAGGTGCTGTTGTTGGGGTCGTTAACATGCGTTCCACCTGAGCTCGGCGTCGCCTGTCTCGGTGGTGTGGTGGCAGGATGCCAGTGCAGGCAGCCCAGTGGACAGAGTTCCTGTCCTGTCCCATCTGCTACAATGAGTTTGACAGCAGCGGCCACCAGCCCATCAGTCTGGGATGCTCCCACACGGTGTGTAAGACCTGCCTACACAAACTGCACCGCAAGGCCTGTCCCTTTGATCAGACACCGATCAGCACCGACATCGACCTGCTGCCCGTCAACTGCGCCCTGCTGCAACTGGTCGGCGCTCAGGTGAGGCAACAAAAAGAGAGAAGGCCTGTTTAGATGAGTGATTGTGACACTGTCACACTGGAAAAGACTTGAAACTTTATGTGTTTAAATATCTCCTGTGTGTGTGTGTGTGTGTGTGTGTGTGTTTGGTATGATATTAGGTCCCCGAGGTTCAACCTGTGAGTCTGAGCAGTGCAGCAGAGGTTGAACACTATTAGGTTTGCAGGATGTGTGTAGAAGAGCTGGCTCTCTACCTAAAGCCTATCAGCGGAGCAAAAGGTACTGTATGTGTGCTTTGTATGGTACATTTGGGCAGTTGTGAAAAAGAATTAAGCTCCTTATGTTTAGTGTGCGGGGGCTGCATTTGGGTTGCCTGCGTAACTTGGCATTGAATACTTCTCACACTTCTCATGATGCTGGAGGCTCTGTGCTTTTATGAGACTCAAGGAACATTCAATTCTCTAAGCGACCATATAAAAAAAGATTTTATTACTGAAACAAACAAGTTCTTTGTTCATACAGTTCCGGTTTAGGGAATTGGGGATGCATTCATCATTTTGCTAATAAAGTGATTATATCTGGTTTGCTAACAAGGAAAACCAAGGATTTGTTTGGAGGTTAGATGTATGATGAACCCTTTATAAAATGGCCTTTAAATCCACCTGCAGAAGTAAGCTGATTGTAAGACTTGCTGCTATGCTGTTCTTTTTGTGTAGGAGAATAAAATTCTTCTTAATTTCTTTTTCATTAGATATCATTAAATTAAGACTAAATATCTGATAACTAAAGCAAATGCTTTAATTGTTACTTGGCTTTAGAGACAATGAGTTCAACTCCAGTGCTGTCACTTAATACAGGTGTGGCAAACCTGAGCCCAAGTGTGCTCAGCAGGCCCATGCAGAGGAAGCTGGTGACCTTGGTGAACTGCCAGCTGGTGGAGGAGGAGGGGCGTGTGCGGGCGGTTCGGGCAGGCCGGTCGCTGGGGGAACGGACAGTCACTGAGCTCATCCTGCAGCACCAGAACCCCCAGCAGCTCTCTGCAAACCTCTGGGCTGCGGTGAGGGCACGGGGGTGCCAGTTTCTGGGACCCGGTGAGTGTGCATGACATGTGGCCTAAACATATCAGTGCCTCTAGACTCATACCTGTGAGGCAAGGCAGTTTCTGACTCACAGTTAAATTACAGCTACTTTTAATGTGTTGTGAGGCACACTTAAGATAAAATGTGCATATTGCCTTGTAACTATCACTACACATCTGTTGTGAACTGAGGCCATACAGTTAAAGAGTTTGCTTTAACTTTACTGATCTGAAATATCTCAAGGAATGCAGCACAGATTAAAGAAGAATGAAGTTAAGCAGTGATTCATACTGTTAAACTTCAAAATTCTGTCACCCTGACATCTTTTTTAAGGAACTGGACTCATTGTGTCCAGAACTGTTCAAATTGTCTCATCAAAGCTGGTGCTGGAACCTGGTGTCCTGTGATGATTACTCATAGGGCAGATTCTGACTGGGAAAGATTTTCTCATCATGATATCAGAATGAGTTCATTTGTAAGTCTGAGGACACCTCCAAAACCCTTTGTGTAGTCTGTCTTTGAACAGTGTAAAAAGAAATCGAAGATGTATTGTTTGCAGCGGTGACATGCATATGCATGCTCCCCCTGTCACCAAATGTGAGCTTTTCTCCCCACTTCCTCTTCATATACTGCTACTTTCATTCTGACTTCTCCTTTCTTTGGCCACCTTTTTGTCAGTCTCTCTATCCCTGTGTAACTCTCCAACTCTTCCTCATCAGCTATGCAAGAAGATGCACTGAAGCTTGTCTTACTGGCTCTGGAGGATGGTTCAGCTCTGTCTAGGAAAGTGCTGGTTTTGTTTGTAGTCCAGAAGCTTGAAGCTCGGTTCCCCAGGCCTCTAAAACCAGCATAGGCCACGTTGTGCAGCTGCTCTACAGGGCTTCCTGCTTCAAGGTACAGGCAATATGAATAAGCTATAGACATATGTGCACATACAAGAACATGTAAACAAGCTGCACTCCGTTTAAATGAATGAAAAAAGGAAACCAGAGCTCATTGAATTTATTCTATGTAAAACCTTTCAAAAGTACCTCAGTTTGGTGCTGTCCCAAAACCCAAATAAATGACCTTGTGAATGGAGGGTACCTAAATAGATCCTCATGTATGACCACAGATTTCTTTATTGAAAATCTTCAGATTAATATCCCCTTAATGTCATCGGTTATATAGGTACTTTCCAGGATCCTGACATTCTCGTCAGTACAATGTTTTCCAGAAAAAAAATAAAAATGATGATTGTCTTAAAATTAGTCATAGTGTCTGAGAAAGCTTTGCAAAACTCCCTTTCAGCTGTGGATTGATCTTCAAATACGCATGCTCCAGTAAATCACAGTATGCATTCTCACATCTTAAATACTGGTACTACTAATTCATAAAAGGCCGTTTCTTTATTAAGAAGATGGGCTTCTGTAAATATATTTTCGCGTGTGTGTGTGTCGTGTGTATTTTTATGCCTGTTATCTGATGACAGACATCGCTGGCAGGGCAGAAATGCCAGCTATCTGCTTGTGATGTAATTGCAGTCTATATTTGCTCCTGTCGCCCCGCCTTGCAGGACAGAGAAAGACATCACAGAGATACACAGAAAGATAAATGATAGAAAGATAGATGGAGTAAAGACAAAGCGTCAAGAGCTCGTCTGTTCGTGAAATTTGATTGTGTTTTATATTTGTAAACAGCTGGCGGTGAGTGCGTCGGTGTCTTGTGATGATTACTCATAGGGCAGATTCTGAGAAGGGGAGAGTCCCTTTGTGTGATCTGAATTTGAGTTTTTGAGTCTGAAGACACCACATATTGACAAAGTGACTGCTCTGTTGCTGTTACAAAGCTAATTGCGAACACAACCCTCAGTATTTGAGGTTTCCCAGAATTAAATGTATTTTATTTGCACTAACGGGAATTTAAAACAGGCACAATTGTGACGTTGTTCCAAAGAAGTTATGTAGCATATAAATGCGTTATAACAAGATGATTCCGTTGTTGGCCCAATATGATAGGGGTAGTCTTAATAATATGTTTTCTAAACATGCAAACATAAATACTATTATGTGATACAGTATGTACTGTATGTATAATATAAACAAGAGTGCATGAAGCTTTATTTTGAAATCATGGTAGGCTTTGATTTTATATCTGTGTCTTTGTCTCTTCTTCTCACTCCTCTGTCTCTCATGCCGTCTCTCAATGATCCATCTTCATCATTAGGTGACAAAGCGTGATGAGGACTCCTCACTGATGCAGCTCAAGGAGGAGTTTCGCACATATGAGGCTCTGAGGAGGGAACATGACGCTCAGATCGTCCACATCGCGATGGAAGCAGGCCTGCGAATCTCACCTGAGCAGTGGTCCTCTCTGTTGTACGGTGATCTGGTCCACAAGTCACATATGCAGTCCATCATTGACAAGGTACTGTTAGCCTTCATAGGGTCGCCACTATTAACTCTCTTTCGTCTGGACTGTGCGAATTTGCTTTTAAAATTTCAAATGGTGTTTATAACAAGCATCTGGGGAACAGAAGCAAAGGAAAAATACAACAATGTCTTTGAAAACTGACTCTCATCTTCTTTCATCTGCTCTAGTTACAGTCCCCTGAGTCATTTGCAAAGAGTGTTCAGGAGCTGACAATTGTCTTGCAGAGGACAGGAGATCCTGCCAACCTCACAAGCCTTAGACCACACCTAGAACTATTAGCCAACATCGACCACAACCCAGGTACTTCCCTTAGTTTAACACTGTGGATCTCAGGCTTTTTCTGCCTTTCCTCACGTTCCCCAGGATAGAATAGAATGCCTTTATTGTCATTATACAGGATGTACAATGAGATTGGAGGTACAATGAGATTGGACAGCACACAGTATCATTCATTAACAAGAAAGTAGGATCCAAGCACGATAACGTCGGGAAACACTTGTTTATTTTCCCTTCATCTTTTGGCTGTTCCCTTTAAGGGTCGCCACAATGGATCATCTGCCTCCATCTCACTCTATTCCTAGCATCCTCCTCTGCCACACCAACACTCTGCATGTCCTCCTTCATGACATCCATGAATCTTCTCTGTGGTCTTCCTCTTTTCCTCCTGCTTTGGAGCTCCATATTCAAAATTATTGTCTAATATATCCAGTATCCCTCCCCTGCACATGCCCAAACCATCTCAGTCTTGCCTCTCTAACTTTGTTTATTATGCCTAGAGTAATGACATTTTTAAAATTTATTTTTACTTATATATTTTTGTTCATTAATTCACTTCATATTTTCTCCCCTAGTCATCCCCACCAACCTCACCCACAGTAAATCATCAGTGGGGCCTGCCTCACTGGTTTAACAATATTCATTTGGGTCTAATTATTAAGGATTTCACAAAGATTGTTAAGTGAAGAAAAGTGGCACTTACCTACCAAAATGTAAATTGCAAGTGCAAGACAGAAGAAAAGTTATGATTCATCTCATGTGTTAAACATTTATTAATCAAAACAACAATGATGAAATGTTTGATGTCTATTTGACTTTTAAATATTCCCTCAGAAACTGCACCGCACTGTGTCTCTTTCTTAAACCTTCTTCAGACAATATGACAAATCCTCAGACAATATATTATACATGCACGTGGTTATATTTCCTTTGGTGTCATGTAGGATGTTATCCCTCTGCAGCGTTGCTGCTGTGCAACCTCTAAGAGAAACTGCTTACCAGCCAAAACAATCCAGTGATCTTCAGCTGTACTTCATGTTTAGTGTTAATTAACAAATCTTAGCACGCTATGGCATGAAGCTAAGCTGGTGAAGGCTGTAAACATTACCATGACATTGCATTGTGTGACCATTTAGCACTAGTATTCCTCCTTTCATGTCTCCTTTAGTTAGCAGACTGTATTAATGTAGATAACTGTGTAGCAAGATCCAAAAAGATGGCGATAACTCTCCATATATAGAGTGTTACCTAAATTTAATGGCATCAGGGTCTCAGTGGTTTATTCTATTTTTTCAGAGGGCTATACTCCAAATTTCTCAGTCCAACTCTACTCTGGCTTCCTGTAACATTACATTTTTGAGGCCTTCTTCTATGAATAAAACACTCTACTTAACAAACCGCGTGTTGTTGATCTGTGTGCAGATGCTCCCGCGCCATCATGGGAGGAGCTAGAAAGTGTGATGCTGGCTGTAAAGCTGGTGGTTCATGGTCTGGTGGAATTCATACAGAACTTCAGCAAGAAGAGCCACGACACTCCACAGGTAAAACAGACAATACATCAGATGGGATGTACTGCAAGTTTGTAAAAGATCATTAACTTAATATTTGTACTAACCAGCTCTCTGAGGATTGCATTATACTAGGTTTACAATTACATGCATGCATTAGTATAATTGTTGGGTCTATGCATTTTGCAGCCTCAGGCAAACAGCAAGTATAAGACCAGCATGTGCCGAGATCTGCGTCAGCAGGGAGGCTGTCCCCGGGGAACCAGCTGTACGTTTGCGCACACACAGGATGAGTTGGAGAAGTGAGTGTGCCACCACACAACTTCCCTTTCTCTCAAAAATTTGTAAAACAGGAATGCTGATCTTCCAGTTTTGTCACTATAGTGGGCTAAATATTGCTAAGACTTTCGTTTTTTCAGCACCTCTGACATTTTCCCCGTTGTAGTGATTATTCCTCCCTTGCATTCTTTATTCTACAGATTTAGACTGAGGAACAAGAAGAGCAGCAGTGTGGGTCATGCGTTCCCTTTAGCGCAGGGTGCTATGAATAAAAAATTCACCATGGAGGGCAGCATTCACACTGATGTGTCTGGAGGAGTGGGACAGGGGCTTAAAGGCACTGTGGACAACTCAGCTACCATGGCAGAGGGAGTTCCTAGCCTGACACACCCCCAGCTCATCTCCAGAGGGATTGATGTGAAGGAAGAACCTAAGAGAGCTGTGCTAAATGGAACCAGTGGGGCAAATGTGTCAAGCTCCAACAAAACTGCATCTGGGTCTACAGAACAGTAAGACTGTTTAATCACCTGTTCGCATCTTCTTGTGTTGTTGCCATTTGCCTCCGTGATCAGTTTTATTATTGCTTCAAGCGTAACAAAGCCATTTATGTGTTGTAGAGATTAATTAGAAGTGAAAACTCTTGAACCATTTGAATCTCCAAGTCAGCCTGAATCATGTGCTAACTCTGTCTGTGTCATCATTCTGTTCATTAGGAAGCCTCTTTCTCCTCCCAGGACTCCAGTGAGCCACTCATCAGTGATGTCTCCCTTGGCCACAGTCGGACGGGCTGATGGTGGTGCTCCCATACCCAAACATGGTCAGTTTCTTCTGCGTCCACCACATCCCTCTCAGGCATCCGAGCTGTACTACCAGGAGCCCCATTCTACATATGACACGCCCCACTATCAGCCAAACTGTGAGTCTGGTTTCAAATGAAGTTTAAATGAGCTGCTAAAGTACTGCTGTGCAATAGTTGAAAAGTGCTCAAAGCTTCTGTGTTTCTTCTTTCCTCCTACTCTCCAGCAGGTTCCTACTACCCATCAACTCTTCATCCTCCTCACAAACCTTGTATGGCTCGGTTCCTTAGATCATCCAACGTCCCAGAATCCTCTTTGCCACCTTCCATTGGCCCGCCGTCTTCTTACCCAAATGACCCTCAAACACCACACCCACCTTCTTCTTCTTCTTCCTCGGGATACCCACCACACCCGCCTAGAGATCGAATGGGACCTCCTGCGTTCCATACCCATCCAGGGCAGCCTCAGTATGGGCCCTTGGGCCCTGCTCATGGAGTTTATGCTCCCCTTTATGACAGCAGGAGAGTATGGAGGCCTCAGGTGAGCAGTCTCGACTATCCAATTACCATAAAATGTGATCATTCTGCAACTTTATTAATAATGATGATGGTTACTTTTGCAGCTGTACCACAGAGAGGATGCCAGGAGTAACTCACTGCCTCCAGAGGTGCTGCATTCCTCTGTCTACCAGCCTCCACTCAGGGAGAGGTTCAACTCTTTAGACAGCAACTACTGTTCTGGAGCCGAACATCATGCAGGACTACACAGGGTAGGTGAAACAACCGTAGACTGTATATAAAAAGTGGATGTAGCCACTGTGAAGTTAATTATCATTATCATTTTTTAAATTGGATCCAGACATGACAACAGAGACATAGCGTAATGTATTATACTGAAGGGCTCTCTAACAAGACCTGCTAATAAAATGCTAAAATGCTTCCAACTGGCTAAAAATATTCCCTGATACTAGGTCTTACCTCATACAAAGCTAGCACAAGTTATATCAGCAAGCTGCTGTAGTTACACTATATGGACAAGAGTACTGCTGGGTCACCTACACATTACACTTAGAGGAAACCGATATCACGAAGCTCCCAGTGCACAGTTTTTGAGCTGATAGTAATCCCCGAGGAGGTTTGGAGCAGTTATTGAGTCAGCAGAGCTTTGGTGACTTTTACACCTTATGCACCTCAGCACTCAGTGATCCCTCTGTGTGACTTCACGGTTGATTGTAGACGATCTAGGAGGAAAGAAGTGTCATGATCTGACTTGCTCTAACAGTGGAATCCTGTGACTGTATTACGGTCAAATTCACTGAGCTCTTTAGGATGACCCTTTCTTTAACAAATGCTTGTAAAGTCAGACTGTGTGGCTGCATGGCTTATACACCTGCAGCATGCCTTCATCTTTTTACTGCTATCAACTTTTCTTTTAAAGCCTCAGTTTTTTTCAGTCTTTCAAGTAGACTGTACAAACTTAGCTATGGGTTTTTTAACTTGTTAGTAGACTAGTACATCCAGATTTTTTAAAAGTTTTTTGCTAGCAAACAGAATTTGAGGAGGAACCTTCACATAAACAAATAACCGGCTGTGAATTGTTTTTCTGTCCAGTTTGTACCGTGTCTCTATATTTAAATGAGAGGTTGAGAAGTTGTCCACTAATCACTGTATTCACTGCATCACGTCGCACATTCAGACACATCACATGTGAGATTTTAGTCATCAAAAGTGAAGCATGGACTTCTTGTATTGGCTGTTAGTACTGTTAACCACATAGGAAGTCACGGTATCTGTCAGATAACTATGCTCTAAAAAGTTATTAACTCCCCAAACACGGTTGAGCTTCAGTTTAGTGATTTTGAATTAGCTTAGGTAGAGCCTAGTCAGCACCTAGCTGTCACTCAAAGCAGCCACGCCACTAAAATATGCATAACTTTAATCCTTAAAACGCTCTAAACGAGGACTCATAAAGAAATCTTGCCCCCAGCGCCCCTTTCACCTATGTAGCTGTCATGGAGGGGGGAAATAAATTATAGAACCAAAGCTATAAATATCTTTGGATGTCTTCAGTTAAACTGGAAATATTTTAACATGGGCAGCTTCTGGAATTGACACACTTTTGGAGCCAGCCCCAAGTGGCCATTTGAGGAACTGCAGTTTTTGGTGTTTGTAGATCTTAACCATGGCTGAGGGCAATACTCACTTCTAATTCGCTAGAAAAAAATTGTCTTAACAATAGCAACCCACATAGTTACAGTGTGACACTTAGAGAGAGGGCCATGGCATTTACTCCAGCGCTGACGGCATCATTTCCCACTTTGCTTATTTAAAGTGCCTAAATCTTAAAAAAAAAAAAACGAGGGTGAGAGAGATGTATTTGAATTATTGATTTGTAAGCATACAGTAAGAGAGAGAATTGACTGAGTCATACTGTAATTAAAAGGAAAATAAGGGGTAATTGTTATGTCCAGTATATAACATTATACCACCTATATTAATTGGTGGTGGTCTGTCTTACACTGAACAGATTTATTGCCGCATTCTTTTCAGCAACATCTCCTTGCCTCCTCTTACTCTTTTTACACCCACATATCATCTCACCTCTACCTTCCCCTTCAGTCACAGAGCTGCGGTATGGAGCTTCAACCTCCTTTATAGTCCTCCCACTTCTCACCCAAATCTGTCTCTGCCTCTCCCACTCACTTGTCTCCTTCTCACATCGTCGTATAGCATTACCAGCAATATTGCTGCAGTGGTACAGCGTATTTTAGCGACAGTGTGTGCTGTGTGTGGCTTCATTATTTGTTATAAATAACAAGACTTGTGAGGAAATCCAGTGTAAAAAAATAAAATAAAATAAAAACGAATCTGCAAGTAACAAACAGACAAAAATGATCCCATCCAACATTGAATTGTTAAGCACTACTGTAAACCTGCTCCAAGAAAAAGAAGGAATCCACTGAGTGCAATGCAATGCAGTAACCCTCCCTGCATATTGTGAGGAGAACTAATACAACAACAACAAAACCACCACTATGAACACTTCTCTGACACTGTCTAAATGAGGACACTGAATTATATTGTATAGTTATTTACAAACTGCAAGGGCTCTATCAACACTACCGCTTGGTAGTCCTGAATGGCACTAAACAGTACTAAAGTGTCAGTAGGTTCAGATATGTTATTATTCATCTTATTATTGTAATTATGCTGCAATGTCTCTTCTGATGTTTCCCCTTTTGCCCACTGTTCCCTTCCTCAGGACTATGGACGTGTTGCTCTAGGTTATGAGGATCTGTTCAGAAGAAAGCAGGAACAGTGGGCTCATCATCACCATCACCACAATGCCAATAGGCCCTCCCAGTCTTCCCCCATCTTCACAATTGATTTTGGAACAGAGGTAGCAAAGCAAAAAGAGAGATGCTAATTTATCCTCATATGCACATACACACAGACACACACACACACACACACACACACTGTATTTTTAGGGACATTTATTGACAATTAAAACTACCCTTCATTCTATTAATTATTTTTAACGTGCTCGCTCCAGGCGGCTGAAGCTACGACGGGCGCCTTGCTTATGTAGTTTAACAGTTTTAAATTATGTTGTTTTTTTTATTCCTATCCCAAAAGCTTACACTTCAGCTGTGTCCAATGCTATTTAAGTGAGAGATTGTTGCTTAGCAACTGTGGAGGAAGATACCATAGCAATGCACGATTGTGGCGTGTGTGTGTGCGTGTGCGTGTGTGTGTGTGTGTGTGTGTGTGTGTATGTGTGTGTGTGTGCACACGTGTGCGAGAGAGAGAGAGAGAAAGTGAGAGAGAGAGCAATAGAAGGCAAGACTTCACCAAGCGGTGACTCAGGCATCCAGCTGAGTAAAGCTTTGTTTAACAGGTTGGCAGATATCTTTTTGTGAAAACATCCATGATTAAATCGAACACTTATTAAGTACATCACAACACTACAACTCCTTAATTGCTTATTTGACACCTTCAGTAAAATTTTGAAGACTCTGCATAACAAGAATAAGCAAACCAAAAAGACTGGTGGGTTATATTTAAGATGCTTTGTTGCCACAGTGATTGTTGCACTGGCAGCAAGTGCATAAATTCCAATTACGACTTACCTGTGGCTGGTGGGTTAGAGTATGAGCCTCATATTTTACAGACATTAATTTCTTTATATACACACTTACTTTGTGCGGGGTCTTGGAGGAAATGGAGCCAATCTGTCACAGGGATGACCAAGACAGTCTCATCCCGGGGTGTTAAATATTGCCGTCCTGTCAGATTACTGAGCTACAGTATGAACAAAGGGTTCTTTGACACACCGGCTGCAGCAGTTTTGTATGCTGGGGGATAACGGTCCTGTTTAAGGACGACAGCGACCATATAAGGAAGCGAAAAGGGTGGCTGTGGTTTTCATTTACCAGTTTCCTTGCAAGGAACAGGGGTTTTGCACTTAGTTTTCACTCATTTTGCTCTCAGGTTTCGTATAAGATTGAGGTTTGGGTTAAAATATGCTTTTCTACAACGTTTATACCTCACGTTTAAAAATGATGCTTAATGCTACCTAGGGCTTTTAAAGGGGTCCTTAACAAGCATGTGTTTGTGACGAGTTGTTTATCACCATAACCAGATGTGTCACAGCACTGGCGCCACAAGACACCTTGTGCATAAATCTGAGGCACCAGCCACTTTGACAAGATGGCAGTATTTAACCAAACGGGGAATTTGTCACACTTACATGTTTCAGATTATCAAACTAATTTTAATATTAGACAGATATAACCTACCATCATTTCACCATCTTTTTTTTTTTTTAACCTCTTTTTCTCTCTTTCAGCATGTGGAAAATAGTGGAGGTCAGTGTGTGGGGTGCAGGTTCAGAGGTGATGAAAGTTTAGCGCACTACTCTCCATGGTCCTGTGGTACCATCGGCCCCTGCCTCAGCCCCTTTGAGCCTGAAACGCTCACACACGCCTCATCTCACACCTGCTCTGACCGTTCAGTAAGGCTCTTCACACGTGCAAGAGAGAGAATTTTCATTTAAATACACAGAATCTTTGGCTGTGTATAGATGTGTGTGATCTCTTTCTAAACGTGCCCGTGTTTACCTCACGCAGGAGTTGGACAGTAACGAAGGTGGAGTTGGCGGCGTTGGAGACAGTGGTGTCGGAAAGCGATGGCTGCATTCACTGGATAACTACCGTCGCCTGAAAGATGAAGACCCGATCATTCCCTTTAGTGAGGGTCCCATTATCTCTAAGTGGGGTGCCATTTCCAGGGCGTCCCGCACAGGCTACCATACCACCGACCCTGTCCAAGCCACGGCCTGCCAAGGGAGTGCCAGTACCACACCCATCAACTTCAAAGGTGAGGAGGGACAAAAAAGAAATAGGAAAAGGAGAAACCCAAAAAGATCTTTATTGGTTTCTCCGAAATGTCTCTTTTAAGAGACATTTAAAAATAAGATAAAATCACAATTGATTTTAAACCATGCTAATGTGTTATATACATTGTTTTGTTTAATATGATTGTTTTTACAAAAGTTTTACTTTATAATTCTTTGTTATCTCACAGATTACAACCCTCACCACGACTACAGGTGGAGCTCCAGAGGATCAGACTCTTCCAGTCACTCCAGTTTCCTGGAAAGGTAAAACATCCACATTCAAATTGCACCCCCCACCCCCCCAAGTTTCTAGCTGCTTTTAAATACGGTCATGTGAAAAAGAAAGTTTTCACTCTATGCAGTCCAGTGAAAAACTAAGTACACCCTTACTGCTGCCGAAGGAATCAAGAGGGTAAGAAGCAGCCAGGTGCTGATAATCTAATGCACTCAATTAACTGATCATCAGCAAGTCGGAGCACCTCTATAAAAGCAGACATTTAGACAGTTTGCTGGTCTGGAGCATTCAGGTGTGTGTTAACACAATGCCATGGTCTGGCTTGGAGTGCTCATCCCGGCAAATTCACCCCAAGGTTGGACAGCGCAATGATCAGGGAAGCTGCAAAAAACCCAAGAGTTACCGCTCAGACTCTACAGGCCTCGGTTTGTTTAATCTGTTTAATTTGAACAAACCACAAAACTTCTGGAACAACGTCCTTTGGACAAATGAGAGGAGACCTTAAGAGAGCTGTGCATAAACAAATACCTACAAACCTCAATGAACTGAAGCAATGCTATAAAAGAGTGGGGCAAAATTTCTCCACAGTGATGTGAGAGACTAATAAATTCATACAGAAAACAATTACTTTAAGTTAATTCTGCTAAAGGCTTGTGAAAACTTTATTTTTCATATTACTGTACATGACACATAATAATCTTTGTAAAAAAAAAAAAAAAGACCTGTGACTGTGTGTGCTTGCTTTAGTGAGCAGCTTTGTGCATCAGAGCTGCATGCCCGTCGAACTTCAGTAGGCAGTGGAGAGAAAATTGTGTCTGATCTGCAAGCTCATCAGACCGCCTTTAGTCAGGATCAGGACCGAGCTGAGAGCGAGCCAGATCCAGATCGAGACATTGAGCTTGAACTACGTGCTCTAGACATGGAGGACTCAGACCAGCAGGAGATAAAGTCTCAGGTCAGTATGATTGTGTATACGCAGATGCTATATTTATATCTAGTTTGATGTTTTGGAGGTTGGAGTTTAATTTATCCAACTCTGAGCTGGGAGCACTCTCAGTAAAAAACAAAACAGTCTAATACATTGAGGCTCTTTATCATTTCTTTTTTATCGTCTTTGCCTCACAGGAGTCGTTAGATCTGGTCACCCCGCAGTCTCAGGATGCTTCCCGTCTCCTTCCACCTCCACACTCGTCTACCCTCCTTTCATCTTCTGTAGAGGAGCGTCCACAAACAGAGTCAGAAAAGATGGAGGCTCACCTGTTGAAAAAGATGGCCTTCAGGTGAATTACCATGGTAATCACTGTTCACAGGATTGCCCCCAGTCTGAGTCATTTTTGACTTAAGTGGCACACTACCTGTGTTCTTGCTCCTTTCTTCCCACCCTCTCTTCCTGTCTTACATCCTTCCTCTCTGGTTTTGCAGGAAGTCTCTGTCTCCCGCAGGGTTGGTATCAGGAGGTCTGGGCATCGGGAAGCTCCAGACTGGACCTTCTCGACTGGGTGACACTTCCACCCGGGCTTGCCCTGAAATACCAGGGCCAGAGATGCTGCTCAATGGAAGCTAAAAGTCAGTCACTTACCTGCATAGAGCTACAGCTGAGTGCTACATTGTGGTTGAATGGAAAACCATTTAATTCCAGCCTTCATATACATGAATCATATGCCTAAATGAAACTTTGACAGATATGGGTCAACAGCCTGTGCTGTGCTACGCTGCAAGGTCAAGAGTAAACATACTGTACTAGTTATCATAGACTTCACTGTTTATAGTTAAGAAGCTAAATGACCAATTTTCCCTAACAGTAGATGCTGAACATGTTTACTGCTCCAAGGCCGGTCACATCTAGGAGGAGGGTTAGAGAGCTCAGATCTGATTGGTCACTTCCGATTGAATTCATTAGTATATTTTTCATGTTATTTCATAGCAAACAACATGATAGCAAAGGTTTATGGGTGACAATATGGTAAATGAATGTTCTTCAGTTTTGCCAAGTTTACTGAGACCCTTTCTCCCATTACTGAATTTAGGTACACAGGAAATTAAACAGAAGTCATTTGCTGCAGCAGACCCTCCATTTATTTATGCCTTTCCTATACATTTAATGCTTTGACAGTAATTTGCTGTGTGTAATTTGCTTTTAGCTTGTGCCTTGGAAAAATGTGTCTCCAAATGTGTCAAAACAGGCACTGGTTTATAGTCAAGGCCCACATAACTTTGTTAAAGGGTAAACAGTGGGATTATTTGTCCTGTTTTAAGCTATCTGACAATGAACTTTTTTTTTTCCATGTCTTGTTAGGCTATAAGAAATGCCTTCTCTGAGCAGCCTTATGTGTCATATCAACATTTCATTTCAAGTTTTCCCTAAATGGTTAATAAATAGATGGTACTTATACTGAGACCAAAAATAGGAAGAGCACGCCATCCTTTTGAGAAAGTTAAAGAGCAGCATAGGTCTTAAAAAAAAGTGCTGATAGTGAATCAAGCCTCTGTCTTTTGTGTCATATGATATTTTATGATCTGTTGGCCTTTGAATTCCACTCCTGTCATGGGATCAGAGACACAATACCACAGTCATAAACTTTCAAATGATCGCTAATCACTGAAGGTCACTTTTTAAAGAAAAAAATCCATGATTTAACATCTTTATAGATGCATAAAGAATAGAAAAAAAAAAGTTGTTTTTGCTAGTTTTATTTTTGGAACAGACTTGCTAGTTCAAGGAGCAGGTAGAAAAAAAATGAATCCATTTCTCTACAAGCCGAGTTAACTTAAAAACCAGTCTTATCTTTGTGTGCCTGCAGTGGTACTAATCAACTACTCATAGTAAGTTAAAGAGTGTCACGCTGTCATGCGACTGCCATTCACGCAATACAGTGGCCTTTCTCTCCTTAGTGTGGTCTAAAGCAGAGCATGCGCTCTACAGCGACTTTGGTTCCTGCTCATTTCAGAGGTATCATTGTGATCTTAAAACCGAACCACATTTAAAAAAAACGCCCACGATGTGTGATTTCCAGTCCCGTCAGGTTTGCTTGTTTGTTTGTCTGTTTTTCTTTTTTGTGTGTGTGCTGTGTAAACAATATTTACAGGCTTTGCATGTTTAAAGGTCAAGCCTATAAAGAGAGAGAGAGAGAGAGACGGCTTTGTGCGCCTGTTCAGGCTAAAGCTTTGTTTTACTTTTTGAAAAGTTTTGGTTAGTTTCATTTAACTAACTTCTGTGAAGTTGTTTGTTGGGGTATTTTGTATCAGGATCTTTGTCACTCTTGTTTTATTGCTCGCATTTTACATCACGTTAGACTGACCCCGTTGTCTGGTGTTTTATCTGTGTCACGTTGCTGTCTGCTGTTTCACTGTGGCTCTGTTTCGTATGGATGAGTTCCATACAGCCCTGCTGTGCCTCACTCCTTTTATAAACATGAGGCTTCGTGTCATGAGTGACGTTTTCTTAGTGACTTAATAGCGTAAAAACGTGAACCCACCTTATATATACAGGATATAAAGTTTTGAGGTTTGTTTACATTTAATTCTAAATCTTATGAGATTTATGTAGAATCAGGAGGGGAGGGCTAACAGATTTTTCTAGTCTTTCCAGCCCCTTCTTTAATTTTCTCTAACCCCGGCTAGTGTACCTATTTCAAAAAACAAACTGAAAGATGAGTGTTAACATCTTTTCTCTCTGATTATTTTATAGAAATAAAAAAAAGAGAGCCAAGGGAATTGGAAAATTGGACAAAACATTTCATCGCGACTTGATGTGATATTCTTTTTATTTTGATTTATTTTTGTTTTGTCTGATTGTGAAAGCCAAGGGCGGGCACAGGGATTTAGCTGCTTCCAGACAGTTATTAAATCAGCTCAGCTACCTACTGTCACTCTGCATCTGTTTACAACTTCACCTTTGAAGTACAACATAATAATGTCAAGTGCCATGTTGGGTACAGTACAATCAGTCCCTGAAATTTCCCGACAGCTTTTAATATTCCTCCCCTGTAAACTGTGTGAGGAGGGAGAGGCTCTGTCAACTTGAGGAGTGAGATACTTCTCTCGTAGTTGTGCTTTGTTCCATTAGGGGGGGCTAGTGGACCCGTGTCTGTTTTGAATTGCTCAGGGAAGTCTTAATTTGCTCAGCTACTCTGGCTTTTTCTATATCCATCACTTTGGATATTCTGTGGATGTATTTTCCTGGATTTCAATAACCATAGCTGACCCTTTCACCCAAAGCATACATGATTTAAAGTGTTAACACAGATTATATTATTTGCCAATGTTTACTTTGCCAGTGTTTTCTTTGCCTATCTGTATTGGTATTGGCTTTGCTATTTGTGTTCACATGAGAAAGGGCTGGGCACTACTGTATGTTAAAACAGTATTGTGAGTATTGAAGTAATGTCAAAGTGATACTCCCTGTTTCCTTTAAAGTGTCTGGAGCACTGCTGTAGTGGCTAACTGCACTGCACTGATTCCCCCCGTCACTCCCAGTGAGTGCCCCTTCCCGCTTCCCTTCACTCCCTCCAACTTTGTCCTCCCTGCATCCTGCGTCATGCATGCAATCTAATCCCTCTTGTGATGGCAGAGGAGTAATGACAATTCTGTAGTTGTGATACAACACACCCAGCGCTGTAAGAGTTCTGCACATGCCCACTGTGTGGCCACGTCAAGTGCTGAAGTTTGCTTGCAGCATTTTAATTGCTTGCTCATGAAAATCAATTATTGTTTAATAGAGATTATATTATTATTATTGTTATAACCACATTTGGTTGTTGTGGTATTTTTTTTCTTCTTGGTATATTCTAAGTCTGCTTCTTTTGAATATGAGAGTTTGCTAAAAATGTTTTTTATTAGAAAAGAGTGTCTCATTATTCTATATTATGGGGGGGTAAAGCCTGTTTGTTGATTGTGAAAAATATGAACTGATGTTTTCTGACTATTCATGTCTGTATTAGACATTTGATTTGCGAATCTATTGTTCGATTGAAATGTAAACTATTAAGAGATGGTACACATCCGTCATTGTATACAGTCTGGCACCATCATTAGATGGACTTTTAGTATAGACGCTCATTTATACGACCTGTGATAATCAGATAGAGTTAACTGTTTAAGTCATTGGGGCAGTAGTGTAATGTTTCAGAATGAGGAAAATATAATCCTTAAGAGACAGTATATCCAAAAGGTCCCCAAGGTGAATAATACTGTTATGTATTCCATTTATTTCCTTGGAAATATCACATTGTGAAAGGTTTCCCTTTTACTAACTGTGCAGTAATGCAGGGCTGCAGTAAAGTCTAACCTATGATGGTGATGATTTATGTGCTCTTAATAATGTATGAAACTGTTTGAGTTTTGTTTTACTGACTGATTCTTCTGGTGCATTTTCTGGCTTGTTCAAATGTGTTACAATGACTTACAGACAGCTTGGCCCAGCGGCATACTGCTTCTGTGTTGCACTGAGGTATTAAGTTATGAAAGGAAAGATTTCAGCACATGAAATTGCATGCTATAATAAACCAACAACAGTACTGTTTGTGTGATTCTTGTTTTGATTTGTCCTCTTATGACGTTAGATACTGCAAATTTACACCAATCAGCTAACAGCTCTGGCCTGACAGGGCGGTTAATCCTTTGGGTTCTGTGGGTGGTACAACAGGTCATCTGTGCATTGGGGGGGGGCATTTACACTCACATTCACACCTAAAGTCCATTTAGCATCACCAGTTAACCTAGCCCCATGCACATCTTTGGACTGTTGGAGGAAGCTGGAGTACTCTGAGAGAAACCACACAGACATGGGCATGCAAACTCCACAATGGAAGGCCCCAGCCTGGATTCAAACCCACAACCTACTTGCTGTGAGGCAACAGTACTTAGGCACTGCTGTGCTGGCCACTTATTAATGTCTTGTTTTTAAAATTTGATTTGCAAGACTCTTTCAGTTAAATGTCAAGATGCTTCAAACACATTTCTTCCTGTGTGGTTGTTGGAGTGCATTTAAATCTAATTAGACCAAATTAAAGGGGATGCTAAAAGTGTCAGTAAATTTTCTATGAGTGGAATTCAACAAGACGTAATCAGTGTTATTGTACAGTGGTAATTATAAGTCTCTTACTTCCTAACAACCTTTCTAAGTGTGTGTGTGTGATGTGGTGACCTGCTTTTCAGTATATTTAAATGGAGAATTGTGTTTTGTGTTACCATGCATGTTCCTCATGAAACAACAGGCTGGACAGGAAGGGCCAGCGTGGCACCAACACAATGAGAACAATAGGTGTGTTTCTTGTAACTGACGGCAGTGGATTGGTGGCTGATTCAAGGACATCATTTGGAAATGAACAAGATGCACATGAACCACATTTTAAAATAATATTGACATGCAAGAGAGAGAGAACATTATAAATATTTTATGATTGGATCAACTATTTCATTGTTGAACCATTGTTAAAGGATCGATTTGGTCAGCATAAGTGCAAATATGTTCAGATCACCAAGGAAAAGAATAAAGGTGGAAAACCTATGACAGGACCAATCTTCCCGCTGAAAGCTTAGCCCGGCTGCAAACTTGTGAACTTCACTCAGACTTAAGACTTCTGTGAAACACCTGTCTGTCTTTTCTCGAAAAGCATTAAACATTAAAGTGTTGCAAGCTGGCGGAATCCAAGAACAAAGTAACAGCTTGTGTAGTTGCGCACGTTGAATATTTAATAATTACACCCAACTTCTCACCTGACATCAGATATCATATGGATAGGAAAACCTATAAACCATAAAAAACCTTCAGCACTGACACTTACAGGACTTGCAACTGCCTTTATTTAGAGAACCGACTCCTGCTTGGCCCCAACGACACTAGACTTGCTATTCAAAATTATCATTAAAGGCTGCGCTGTGCCCGGCGCCTCTTCGGCACGGACGGAGGAGCATTGACAGGCGCATGCGCAGTGCAGTTGTCAGCGGGTTGGTTGGGCTTGTGTTTACAGCTCGGCTGGATGCTGTTGGCTGCTGATGTTATTTGGGAAGTGCAATGTCGTGCCAGCCGCCGTTGGAATAAAAATAACAGTGGGAACAAAGGTAAGCTGTTTTGCACTTGCGCACGTATTTATCCTCGAGGCTGAGTGTGGCTGTCCTCCTGGTTAGGAAGAAGTATACCCGTTTTTTGGTTGTTAGTGCCAGGGTAGCATGGCTAGCAGGCGTTAGCTATCCAGCCATAATACTGTAATGGCCTATATGAACACTCTGTCCATCGCGGGGCCAGGCAGCAGATTTCTGTCAAAGTTATTTGCAACACATTTACATAAGAGTTTGCAGTGAATGTGTTATGCTCGCGGAAGTGTGTGGGGGAAAATGTTAACTGTGTGATTAAACATTTTTGTGTGACTTTGAGGCGATAACTGCTGTAGCTGTGTTAGCTAACATTAGGGAGGTTGGTGAGGGCTAACTGGAGCAATAAGTGAACCCTGGAGCTAGCGAGCTTCGCACATTTTCATCGAGAAAAAGACATTAGTATTTACTCAGTAATATGCTGGAGCCAGGTGTGGTTTAGTAGCTTAACATTGACAGGTAGCAGGTTTTCGTGTATCCACATGGAAGAGCCAATTACTGTGCATGCTAAGCGTGCCAGGCGTGTGTAGTGGCTGCAGTGGTTATTGTAGTGCAGAATATGCGCATGTATTAATGCCTGTCAGTGCACTGATTATCAGATCTCTCCTTAGGTTTTTTTATTCAATGCACTGGGGATTTCATCAATAAAAGTTCAAATTGTGAAGCATGTAGTCAAGAAATATGTACTATTAATGTGTGAGTCGGTAGCTTCATAAGATCATTTAGATTTGTGCTCAGTGCTTATTCTTGATTGTTTAACAAAGACCGTCAGCTATAGCAGCTAATACAAAATGCCCTGCAGGTATTTGCTGTCCTGTTATTGTCATGTGCCAAGGAAGTAACCAGGAAGGCTCTGTGTAAAGTCTTATCTGAATGAACAACAAAATATATGAACAATATTTTGTTAATGCTTTATTTTGAGAAACAGTTGCCTTCAGCCTTCCCTGATCCTGATTTCAATATGTTTGAATGATACATGTAACTGTGAATGTTACAGATTCCTCCCTGTTCTGTGATGTACTCTTAACATTGCACAGCTTTTTCAGTTGTTCAGTGAGACAAGGTGTGCAAACACAAACTGAGCAAAAGTTATATTCTGTATTCCTCTTACTGTAATGCCAGCGACTACAGTCTGTGAGCTTGAGCAGTTTCCGTCAGTCAGCTGTTTGTTCCATTTCCTGAAACTCCAGTATTACAAAGCAAGGCTTGTTGCAGATAATGCAGTTAGCACATTAGCATGTGGACAAAAAAAGCACAACCAAACACCAAATACCTGAATTTGACTTTATGCAAATATTTGCTGTACCATCAGCAACTATATTAGAAACGGAGGAAGGCCAGTTCATTTACAGCCATACTTACACAATTACATTACACAATATCATACTGTTACTACTACGCAGTCTTAATGCTGGTTTTACTACAGATGCATGACAAAGTACTTTATTTATCAGATAAACAGACCACTACATGGTGATTCTCATGATTGTTAAATTATGTGGTGTGAAGAATATCAGGAATCACTTCATCACAATCAATGATTTACATTAGTCAGTCTGCTAATATTAATCAGCATAATGCTATGCTGACTTAAGGAACAACTTAAAGGAGGCACTGAGGTTGGGCCTGCATACTTCTCTGGGGTGTTATCTAGGTTCACGAAGGCATGGGTGCCTCTCTCTATCACTGCTGGTAGAATTTTTTTTCCAGATCCAGCTTTGGACTGAAATGCCAGCAACACCTCTCATGCACACCTGTTTTTGGAGAACTGATGGTGACTGAATGGCGAGGACACCAACTGTTGTGGATTAGTGTGCCTGTGCAGTTGCTGTGGATGAGATGACAGGAAGCTGTGTGGGGATTAAAGAAGGAGATGACAATCCATAGGAGTTTAAACGTTCCCAGGTGTTTAAAAATGGTTTGGTTTGGTGGAAACAATGTTCAGCCTTGAGTTGAACTTGAAAGTTTAAGTGCTTTATGGAGTTACTGAGTTTGTTTGCCTCACACTGATGGATGCATCAGGGGCAATTAGGGGTTCAGTATCTTCCCCAAAGATACTTGAATATGTGCACTGAGCCAGTGGTTCTGATTAGTTGATTACCTCATAGTTCAGTCCTCAATTTAGATGGATTCTCATTAATTGTGGGTGAAGCATTTTATTGGTGAATGCATATCTGCAGACTGCTGTAAAGCCTAATAATAATAATAATAATTAGCCAGCTGTACCTTGTACAGCTGCAGCTGATTATTATTTGATTCTTAATCATTCAGTTGCATTAGATAAATACCTGCACTGCATAAATCACATATGATACTTTAATGAAATCTGTCTCATCACCAAAGTGCGCACAACAACAATAAACACACACCGAGCAGAAACTAAAAGTGGGCTCATTCAATCATGTGGGCTGTTTGTGTTGAGAAGACATCAGCCTGATATCTGCAGACAGCTGGTTAGTATTAACTGCCCAGCAGGGACAGACTGAATACATTAGAGTCCACACACTGTTCAGTCCACTTCCACGCCCTCAGACCCTGTAGCTAGAGATAACAACATCTCATCCACAAACACAGGCCGAGAGCTCAGATCAGTATGCAGATCTGTGCCACTTGCCAGAGAACATTGTATACACCTTGCTGACCTCTCATAACCACTTACGAGTGTTTTTTTCCCCCTTGGTACTCGGTGAATACGAGAGGGATTTTTTTAATATTAAACAAACACACAAACACATTTTTAGATGTGTGATCCAGGAATAGCAGTCAGCACGAAGTCCCCTGAAAAAAAGTTCTGTTGCTTGTTAAACACAGGTTTCTATCTTGACATTTCAGCTGCTCGTCTTGTAAGGCTTGTACCTACCTCTCTATTTTTATACACAGACCATTTGCAGCCTTCATTTTGAGTTTCAGCTCCTGTCTCTGAGTGAGGCTGTTTTGAGTATTTTATGTTTGGGCTCAACTATTTCATAACCGTTTGCTGCCGTGCAGCCATGTGAACAGTTGACGTCTTGGTGCTTCTTGATAAGCACCATGTGCTGCAGATAACTTATAACAAGTAAATGAACACATGTTATTTTGGACAGATGCGACTCCGTCACTGACCAAAGGAGGAACGCAGAGTTAAGAACTCAGTTATTTAAATAAATTATTAAATTGAATTAAAATTTTTTAGTTTCAATTTGGCCTCCTTAATTTAATATCTGGCTATGAGCCACTTTCAGTTCCACTTTCTGTAGTCACACATAACTGTTGTTGCATGCATGTTTGTGCACACATACACATGAGTGTCAGGTTTCCTTTAAAAGCCATACCCCTGTTTTTCAGAGACACCACCATTAGATAAATATCTGTGAATAGTCACACCACTACTGCTGCTTTCACTGCTCTGTTTGCAGGCCTGATGGTTTTAATTCTGTCATGTGAGATCATTTTGTTGTTGAGTGTGAGTTTTTTGAGAGCATTCATGCATTGTTATTGAACTAGGGGCCTCTGCTCTGCAGTGGATCTGAATGAAGATGGTAATTAGATGCTCACAGGGTACAAATAAAATACTGTTTCTGTGTGTATTGCTTTGATTTTGAACTGTACTGTTATACTCTCATTGTAGTAGGTGAGCTCTTCTGCTCCTTTTCCTCTCTGTTGCTCCTTTTTCACTGCTATCTCTGCCTGGCTGAAATCAGTGCTGTGAGGCGGGTTGAAAAGGGCTGTGTTGCAAGCCTGAATGCTCTGGCTGTGTCTGGCTGTGTCTTCCACCTCATGAGGTGCACACAGGGCCCAGCTGGCAGCCCAGAACAGCCCGTTCAGCTGGATAGCAGTAGGAAGTGCAAAAAACCCAGACCAAAACAAAACAAAAAAGCAGGCATGCATTTCTAGTGTACATATTTTTACACATGGACTGACACAAGACTTGCCTGTTACAGATTCAGATACTGTGCTCCTGTTTTCAACTTAAAACAGTTAAACAGTCATTGATAAAAAAAAAAACAAAACAACAAAACTATTTTGTGTGTGAGCCATTAAAGGTGATACACACTACACTACCTAACTACTGTTATTGCTTTGTGTTGATTTATAGTTGATAAATTATCAGTCAGTCTGGGTAGTAATCCTGAAAGAAAACATTCAAAATGCACCTGGCTTCATCATATCATTAAATGTGAGCTTTTTTTTTAGGGCTGCAACGATTCCTCGAGTAACTCGAATAATTCGATTATAAAAAAAAATGCTTGACACAAATTTGTTGCTTCGATGCTTCTCCTAACCTCTGCAGCTCAAGTGACTCCATGGAAGTGCGAGCGGTTCACCCCCATTAGCAGCATTAAAGTTCTCTGTCACTGCGACGGATTTCCATTCCATTCATTAGCACTAGCGATTGTTCGGTAATGATGGGAACCCCCCCCCCCGGTATGGGGACATGTGTGAATAAAAAGCATTACAACACTAAGCTAATACAGCTAAGTTAAAATAGATGAACCATTAATAAGACAAGAGTATTTCTTATCCGAATACTCGATTACTAAAATAATCAAGAATTGCAGCCCTACTTCATTTATTTTCCTCCTTATCAGACAAAATGTAACGTCACACTTGTAGCATCTCATTGAAATGCACAACATTCGTGTTGAACCAAGTTCAATAGTTTTGGAAGAGCTGTTGCAATTTCATATCCATATGAGCCTATAAAATACTGGTGGTTTTGAACTGCCCATAGGTGTGAATGTGAGTGTGAATGGTTGTCTGTCTCACTGTGTTAGCTGCAACAGGCTGGTGATCTTTCCAGGGTGTACCCTGCCTCTCACTCTGCGACAGCAGGGATAGGCTCCAGCTCCCGCGACCCTGAAAAGGATAAGGGGAAGAAAATGGATAAATGGATGGAATATTTGAAGCAATTCTTTACCATTGTGAGAGATTAAAATTGGAATTTTCATATCATATCATAAATGAACATTACGATATGAGGAACATTGAGATGCTGCATGTTACAAACGGGGCAAAACTTGGTGTCTTTTTGGATCCAGGGTCTTAATTGTTTACCTCTGGATCTTCTCTTCATCCTTCTACTCAAAACAAAGAAAGTCATGGTCATATAGTCACGACATGAAAAAAATTAAAGCCAACTGAACAAATTAGTTTAAATTTGCTAAATACACTGAAGGGCTTAGAAATGACCTTCAATTTAAGACCTTTTAGAACCCAGATAATTTTAATGGTCAGTATCCTGACTGACTGGCAGTGATTGTATGTCTTCTTGGAAGCGCACCAAGGCACTGAAAAGGTTGATAAGGAACAGTGTATCTTGGCAGGAGCAGGCAGAGATCTGTTGCTGAGGCTAGAAAGGAAACTGGTGCGACAAGGCAACCATTATAAGTCTTTGGAGCTGCCCGCTAGTCAGAGTATTAGGTTTGTGTGTGCATGCACGTGGTTCTTAGTGAGCGCCTATTTGTGCTCATAATAGAGCTGCCTGTGTGTTTCTAGGGTATGTGACAGCCAACACAAAAGGTTTTTTTAAAAATTTTATTTCCGGTATGTATGGGTGTGTGTGCGTAGTTTTAACTTCCATGGTTTGATAGAGTTTGCAGTCTTTGCTACTTAGACGAAACTCCTTTGTTTTTGTTTTAACTGCTGTCTTTCTCAAATAAAACTGAGAATGCACTTCGTGGTCCAGCACGCAGAAGGCTTGACCGTAGACACTATGAAAGAGTTTCAGGAATGAGGAATATCCAGGTAATGACTTGTAACAGACGAGTGGTTAGCCAGTGACCATACAGTTTCACAGGTCCACCTCGCTCCGCACGTCACATTTCAAAGCGCCAAGATGACCAAGGTGAAAATGCTCAACCTGAGGCTTCATAACAAGACTTCAGAAATGAATGAGTGATGTCACTGTAGTTATAGCCATCTTTTATACAGTCTAAGTTGCCTTTAGCCATCTTTAAATAAATGATAATCACTATAAAAACAATCCAAAAAATGAAGTTACAATCTGAAAAAAAAAGGAATAAAGAACCAGATGAATGGAATGATTTAATATTGTTTTACCTGTTCAGCTGAACATCCTTTTATGTGCATTAGTTGCAGGCTCTCTCTCACTCACATGTAAAGGGCAAGTGTGCTAAAAATAGAAAGCAGCTGTCTTTGAGCCAAAAGTAGTGTAAACATCTGTAAAGTCTCCTCAAGATTAAAAGCCTGCAGACATGAAAGAGACTAAGGATTGATGCAAATGACCTTCTTCGAATGCTACTAAGTCCAATGCTTAGTTTTCTTTTTGGACTGGTATTTGTTTTTGTCAGCTTCTCCCTACGATTAATATTATTTCACATGGAACAAGACAGTTGCACGCAAAATGACAATGAAATCTCATACAGCAGAAACCAGTATTAATTCTGCTTTAGGTTAAACGCGCTGGTTATACACATAGTAATAACTTGTCTTATTGAGGTCCATTGAAATATGCTGGGATTAGAAAATCAGCAAACTGCGTGAAATAACAGCTGTGATAAATGTTTAAACTGACCTGCCCTACAAAGTGCAACAAAGCTATCAGCAGAATAAATAAGCTGTCAATCAAGCACAGTCTGCAGACACATATGCCCTGCTGTTACCTGTTAGGCAATCTAAGTAACAGCAGGTGGACTGAAAGTTATCATAAAATGTTCTCTATAGTTGTACTAATATGTTTGCATTAATTTGTAACTACATTGTGTACAAATTTATTGTTGCACTAACTAATTAACCTGCAAAGTAGGGTCCAAGAAAACTCTGGTGTGTTTGCCCATTTGCTTTAATGTATATATGCTGGTGCGAGCTGTTAAAGTACCACCACATCTTTTTGGTGGTCAAATTCTGTAGTTCTGTAAGGTCATTTGGTGACAGGTATGTAGGTTTTTTAATTATTTTTTTTAATTAGAAAGGTAGAGAAGGTAAACACAGGTGTATTGGAATTACAGTACCGGTCAAAGGTTCTATCAATTATAAAAAGTCAAAAGTTTTGTGAGAGTTCCTCGTTACAAAGTGGATGAAGCATTGTGTCTACCTGCTTGACATTACTCATGATATTTATCCAGTAAAGGTTGTCATAATTTTCTGTCAGCCGGTGGTCTTTGTTTTACGCAGGGTGGCAGTCACCAAAACTGTTCACTAGTGTAAAAGTAGGACAACAACCTCCTTGCAACCAGGAAAAATCAATTGCCTGGTAGCTGCATTGATTTTTTTGTCACATTTGGCAACTGATTGCAAGTAGTTGCCGCTACCAAGAGGTTGACCAACTCTTGGCGATTGCGCAAATCGCCTGGTGGGAGGCAACCTGCCTCCAAACGCTCTAATTCAGACTGACACTCAGACCGATTGGTGAAGGTTTTTTCACTAATTGCTGTCTAATTTATGAATACAGATAGATTGCCAACACGTTGCAATCAATCTGAGTCAGTCTGCACTGATAAGCGCAACTTGTATATGATGCATCTCTTTACAGCAGGGACTTAACTGATCAACAACAACAAAAAAGCAACAAAACTGTGTAACCACTAATATAGAAGTTTATTTTGGGTCAGTGGGGCACTTTTATCTCTATTAATCCACATTATTAACCGCTTTGACCCTTTTCCTTGTGCTTTCCCATTGTTAAACCTGCGTTAAATAGGCAGGTAAAAGACAATGATAGGGAAGGAACAACAACTGAAACCTTTAAAAAAAAATTGAGGACACAGCAAAATGATGAAAAAAAAAATAGATTGCAGGGTGAGTGATGAGGAGAAAAGAGAAGTAAAAGAGGGAAAAGGAAAGGGAGGAGTGGTGAGAGGAAACAGCCTGAAATGTTTATGGTCGTTTGCTGGCACCTCTGTTGATTAGAAGTTACCTCATACCTGAAGATAGAGCTTTGCTTGAATTTCCCTAGTCTAATACTAATTCTTATCTTTGTGCGAACTACACAGTGGCATCCTGTGGTCATAATTTACCAGCAGGGACCAAAGAAGTTATTTGTGGTCGTGGGGCCCTGCTGGTGTAACTGTGTTGCATTCAGCAGAGTGTGCAATGCAGTTAATTATTTTGTGGATGCTTTTAAGGTATTTAATGTATTTTTGTGCACATGTGATTCAGTAGTGTGAAACCACAGCTTACACTTTGCAAAGGGAACATGGATTAGATGGATTATTGTAGCAAGCTGGCTCATTCCTTACTTCCTCACTTTCATTTGCATCAGCATGGCTTTGCATCGCATCAAGCTATTTCGCAAACAATTCTACTTTATTCTGTTGAAACTTACAAAATTGCTCCAAATGACTCACAGATGCATTTTCTCTGATCTTTCTGGTTTCATTGCTGCTTCATTTTATGCTCTTGTCTGTCACCTTCACTTGAACTACACTTGCTTTTGCCCCCTTTATTTTGTGCTTATGGTCTCTCTCTGAGTAAAAATCTCTCAAACTTTCCTCGAGGTGTTCAAAAGACCTCTAAAAATGAATCATAAGTACGTTCACCATTTTTAGAGCGGTAGCTAAGGTTCCACTCTGCTTTTTATAAGATGCTTTTCATGGATTTCATCTCATCATGACTGTTTTCTGCTTCTTTCTTTGATTTATGTTTTTCTAGGGGATTTTGCTCATCATCTCCCACCACTTCCGCCTTCCGTCTTCCATTCATGAGCAGCGTGGCTGAATTTAACAGCGGCAGCCATGGATGACAAGGGCTCGGTGGGGAAGATTAGCGTGTCTTCGGACTCAGTGTCCACTCTCAACAGTGAGGACTTTGTCCTCGTGTCCCGGGTGGGGGACGAGACACCCTCTTCAACTAATAATGGTAGTGATGACGAAAAGACAGGACTGAAGGTAAGGTTGGCTGGGTGTAGGTATGAATGGAAGTGTAAGGTAGAGAAGGGGGCCTCAGAGCTGTGGTAGTCTTGTTGGAGATTAGGCGCACTAATAACCACTCAGGCATAAGGGTCTTTCAATGAAAAATCAGTCTGTGCCTCCCACCTGACACCCCTGGAATCAGTTAATTTTTTTCTTTTAATAATAACATATTATTATTTAGCATATTTAATAAATGATTGCAAGGGTTACTTTCATACTATTAAAATTTAGAGTTAGAGGGTCTCGAGGTGCATAGAGGTGGTTTTGAATATTGCGCTTTCTAAGGCACCTCATTTTTTCCAATGTTTTTGAGCCTTCATAACTTCGAACATACAGGACTTTGCCAAATGAAATTTTAAGGGCTGAAAAACACAGTTATGCTCTGTTAAAAAACTGGAGCCAAATTAATTTTAAATCCCCTCCAGGTGTCACAACCTAAAGTCAAAATCTCGCTTGTGTTCAGCACAGTTTTTCAGCACAGTTCAGCACGGCATCAAAATGATGGGGTATGCCATAGTTTCAATGGCAAAACTGCACCAATTTTACATCTATGATGTAGAGAAACAGAAACTTTTTAAAAAATTGGTAAATTTAAAGTCTCATATGACCACGTGGAATAGGTGGCTGCTCAAAACAAGTTAAAGCAAGTTAATTGAATGACCCATAAATCCAGTCCCAAAGTGCTTTTTACTATTAGTAGAGTCAGTAATGATAAGAGTCAATCTGGCCAGATCAAATAAGAAGGATGAACTATACACTATGAAGTAGGAAGCCAGCTGCAAGCTAATTTGTGTGATTATAAGCCCCCTTTCTGTGTTAATTCAATCTGATTTAAGGATGCATCTCACAACCTATGATTTACCAAAACACTTTGATGCTTATTCATCTTTATCTATTTGTTAGCAGTGTGACGTTAAACATTAAAAATCTTTTTTTTAAAAAAACATCTGTTTGTTTTTTTCCCGCTCTTAACCATCAATCAACATTTCCCGTTTTGCTTCCTCATTCTCACTTTGCCTTTTTGCTCACAGTTGGTCACAGTTGGTCTTGGTGTATTGTCCTTGTATCTGCCACTCATAATGCTAAAGGCTTTGATGATTTGTGCACATCCATATAAACTGAGAGTAAATTATCTAGTTTTCCCACTGCCTTTTAGGCTGGAAGGAGAAGTGGGAGATGAAGGATGTCATTCCTGCATCTACAAATCAAACAGCTCAAGGAAAAAATCAGATATTGTTGTTATTGAGTGTCAATAAGCTGGATGCTGCTTAACTTTGAGAAACCATCTCCCAGCTGCTGTCAGTCAGCTACGTCTGTTTGTATGCATAATATGATATTGTGCCATAGTGTGGCTGACATGCAGTATGTTTTCTGTGATTGAATTCATTGCTCAGGTTTGAATCATGTCCAGATACTGTGGTGATGGAGCTTTAACCTTGCTTTGGCCCACTGTTGGGGGAAAAAATTGGTGCACTGTCATGTGGGTGTGGCTCTGTCTCACAGTATGAAGACTTTCGAGGAAATAGTGACTACCGACCGCCATCCCGTTTGTGTCCCTGATGGGTTTTAGGTCACCTCTCCTTGCCTCTCCCACTCTCTCTTCACAGGAAATATTTTGTCCATGTGTCTCTTAGTTCACTTGCTATCACATTTCTTTTTAATGACTCAAGTAGCTGGCTCATATGTTTACACTATGTCCTTTAGTTTATGTCACTCCTATGCCTGTTTGTCTGTAAAGGAAAGTTATGCTGTACAGGCACCAGAAGATGGCGCCAGCAGAGCATGGATGTTGCGTAGCCAGTTGCCTAGAAAGATGTTACACTTTGACTTTCTGTCATTTGCTGTCTTTGGAGATAAAAATAAGTTTTCAGATTTCATGAGACCAGTATCTGTTAAAGCACCACAGTTATTTTTTATAGACAACAGAGTTGAGTTTTTGTGCTGCCGAGTTTGCCATTGTGTTTGTACTGTCAGATGGATAAAAAGCAGTACGTGACACACGTCTTGTGTTCTCAGTATATAGTGGTGAAATCAATCCATCCACAGGCACACGGTCATCCTGATATCATGTTTTGGTTTTTTGCCGACACTTTCTTGTGCACATTTCCCTCTCAGTCAGCCCATCCAGTCAGCAGAGGAGTCAGTGTGTCTAAACTTGTTGTTTGTTATGCAGGTGATTTCTGAGGAAGGGGTCAGCTTTAAGGTCAGTCTTTCCTCTCGCTGTCTTTCCTTTCCTTCTCTCTCTCTCTCTCTCTCTCTCTCTCTCTTATGTATACATTTCTCCTCTATCTTCCTGTGATGTGATTCAGTGGTGATTTTGTCTGTGATTATTTGTGCTTTCTGTATTTTTGCCGTCTGCTGAGCGATGGCCTTAGCTCATTAGTACTTTGGATGCAATAATGGTAGAAATAGACTGTAGGCTGTAGTTACCCAGGCTTCCCAGGCTTTTAGCACTTCCTATAAAGGCTCACTACAGCTGCGTAGTGTCAAAATGTCAGAAGTGTGAATGTAAATTTATAATTGATAGAAGTCTTACACTTGTTTTGTCAAATAAATTTTTTTTTTTTGAAAAGTCATGCTAATAGTCCTATAACACTAGGGCAATTGGCTCTGATGCTGCAGGTGTAGTATCCTGTCTGCAAAGATAATTAAGTCCAGCAGCACTGGACATACTGACCTTATTCTTCTATGCCAAGGACATAAATTATTTTTGTCTAGTTATATCTGCGTGGGAAAATATTATCTCAGTGTTCACCTTTGTTATCCTTTAATGCTCAGTACAGCAGTGCCTCCTACAGGCTCATCTCCTTTTCTTACCCAACTTTATACTCGCTGCCACAGCAGGCAGGCAAAGGGGGATTTGCCTCACTTTGTGGCATTTGGCCAAGTTCCAAGTTGCAGTTGGTATTTTCATTTATAATTAGTGTTGGCATGACTCTAAGGTCTTGATACTTGTACTCCCACCCAAACTTACTAAACTACTAATTACTAATATATTAGATGAAATATAAATAAGATAAATCTTTAATGGCCAACATGATTTTTTTTTTATCTTAAACATGCTGTAGTCACTCAAAATAAATCTCTTTTAGGGGCAAAACAACTGCATGTTTCTGCACACTGCAAGACACAATCGTAATTCATTTGATTTTGGGTCTAATTAGTTATTTTCTGTGCTTTCTTTTGTGGTTGTGTGCATGCTTCTCTCTCTCTCTCTCTCTCTGTGTCTGTCTGTACACCTCTGTGTGTGCCTCTGTGTGTACCTCTGTGTGTGCATCAGATTGTAGGCAATGGAAGCGAGCAGCAGCTCCAAAGAGAGTTAGAAGATGTTCTCATGGACCCATCAGTGGCCGACGCTGGGCTCGGAGCAGACTCAAGGATGGACAGTCTTGGTAGGGGCGATCATCTCCTTTATACCACAGTGTCACCTGTACCCCCAGGCACTGACCCTCTGAGTGCACCCCCATCCAAGCTGGAGATGGTGCTTCCTGTTCAGACAGGCCAAGAGAGTGAGCTGAATGAGAGGTCCTACAGAGGTAAATCAGGATGAGATGAAGTTATATCATGTTTATACCCAGATTGCTAAATCGTATGTTTTAAGCCATCCTGTGTCCTCATTTCTTTTGTTATATATCTAGAGCATGAAGACTGTTGCCAGTTTCTTCTTGCTTACCTTGAATTTTACTGATTAATTTTATTGTTTTTCTCAGCTGTCTACATCAAGCTCCTCTTATGTTCTTTCTTTTTAGGTGCCTCTTGGTCAAGAACGTACAACTGTAAAATTATAATGGATGCCATAATATTATCCTTGTCTTTCACCTCTGTTATTTATATTCGTCATTGTAGCAGATGAATCATCATCAGAAGGTAGTCCTGGTAGCCCTATCCCAGATGAGGACAGTGTTGTGTTCAGCCAGCTGACATATCTAGGATGTGCCTCGGTCAATGCCCCCCGGAGTGAGGTGGAGGCCCTTCGTATGATGAGTATTCTCAGAGGGCAGTGCCAACTCCCCCTGGATGTCACAGTGTCTGTGCCAGGTGTCTCTGAGGGGACAGTCAGGTAGGGAGAACATATGGATATTTGGTCGGTTATGTGGATTGGTTCCAGTTCTATGCATTGTGGGTATTTGAACACTCAAACGTAGGACACATTTGTCAGAAAATTGCTTTTTAAGACATCAAAGATTAATTTTACTGTTATTCCAAAAGGTTGTTGGATCCACACAACAATACAGAGATTGCCAACTACCCTATCTATAAGATTTTGTTCTGTGTACGAGGCCATGATGGCACACCGGAGAGTGACTGCTTTGCCTTCACTGAGAGCCACTACAATGCTGAGATCTTCAGGATCCATGTTTTCCGCTGTCAAATCCAAGAGGCGGTGAGCATTCACTAATTAATTAATGGTTTTTGCATAACTTAATGCCAATATATGGTATACAAAGCACTCTTTTCTATGCCAAGGTCTTAAAAACAGCAGCAGAGCCACATATAAATAGGAATACACGTGGAAATGCATTAAGAAACTCACATTTTGACAGAAGACACAAAAACAAAGTAAAAAAGTTTACAAGCAATGTAATTGCTATTCAGTTAGTGAACAAAAGAGGGTATTAAAAGCTCCTTTGAATTCACATATGGCACCGTCTTCTCTTCTTGTCACACTTTTGAACTCTCCAAGTACAAATATATGTGCATACTCTTGGGTTGCCAGTGTTTTCTTGTTGACCTTGTCTTCTATTCTCGATCTCCTTGTAGGCGGTCCCTCAGGGTTTGATGTCAGTATTGGAGTATCTCCAAAGATCCCTAGGGATCATTCCTTTCAGTGCAGACTGCTTGCACAACACATAAACAGTATCCAAACCCTAAGTAAAGGGTAGATGAATTGGCATTACTTAAACACCCATCAGCCACAACATTAAAATGAAAGTCTTCATAACATTGTCTACAACCTTGTGTAGCGTCCCTCGGGTTATGGACATGGGCTCCCTGGGGGTGTCCTCCTAGTTGTTTCAGTGCATCCCACAGGTGCTCGATCAGTGGAGAAGTTGGGGGTTCGCTCAAAGTCTTGACCCCTGTTTTATGTTCTGTGAGTTATTCTTGAGCAGTTCTTTTGCATTAGCTGGGGTACAACGCTGCTCTTAGACCATGCCATCACTTCTTATGGCAACACTGTTTATGTGTGTGAAACATGACCAGTGGAATTCACTTTACCTCTCAGTTGTTTTAATGGTTGATTGGTGTATGCAGTAGGGTTCAGCAGAAATGTAAAAGAAGAAAAGAAGGTACCCGCTCATGAATCTGGGTTAAAGCCCTGCTTTCAATGTTCCGTGACCTGATTTCTTCGTCATGAAAGCAGCCTTCTTCAGTGTCACAGCGAGCCCCCAGACACCTCATCCCGTGATCCAGTTTCCAAGACTCTCATCTGTAATACACATACTCACTAAAACACTAATGCATATAAACTCACACAAATTCACATCCAAAATGAAAAAAAAAAGAATTTACTGAATATCTCTGTCTGTTTCTTCTCTTTTTTGCAAGCTTCATCTTGCACCTACCCTTGTCTTCTTTCCAGTGCCATAGCAACAAGCCAGTCTACAGTGTTTCTGCCTTTTTTTTTTCCTTTTTTTTTTTGGCCTCCCATTTGTGTTATTAGACTGTAGCCTCAGACTTAGACTCAGCCCATTGGTTGCTTCTTCCTTTAGGAAAAAGCTGCTCTTGTCATATTCCTCACATCAGCTTCAACTTCACAGTAAACAACTCTTAAGATCTCTTTAACATCTGCATTTTGGATGTGAATTTGTGTGAGTTTATATGCATTAGTGTTTTAGTGAGTATGTGTATTACAGATAGAGAGTCTTGGAAACTGGATCACGGGATGAGGTGTCTGGGGGCTCGCTGTGACACTGAAGAAGGCTGCTTTCATGACGAAGAAATCAGGTCACGGAACATTGAAAGCAGGGCTTTAACCCAGATTCATGAGCGGGTACCTTCTTTTCTTCTTTTACATTTCTGCTGAACCCTACTGCATACACCAATCAACCATTAAAACAACTGAGAGGTAAAGTGAATTCCACTGGTCATGTTTCACACACATAAACAGTGTTGCCATAAGAAGTGATGGCATGGTCTAAGAGCAGCGTTGTACCCAGCTAATGCAAAAGAACTGCTCAAGAATAACTCACAGAACATAAAACAGGGGTCAAGACTTTGAGCGAACCCCCAACTTCTCCACTGATCGAGCACCTGTGGGATGCACTGAAACAACTAGGAGGACACCCCCAGGGAGCCCATGTCCATAACCCGAGGGACGCTACACAAGGTTGTAGACAATGTTATGAAGACTTTCATTTTAATGTTGTGGCTGATGGGTGTTTAAGTAATGCCAATTCATCTACCCTTTACTTAGGGTTTGGATCTGTTTATGTGTTGTGCAAGCAGTCTGCACTGAAAGGAATGATCCCTAGGGATCTTTGGAGATACTCCAATACTGACATCAAACCCTGAGGGACCGCCTACAGGAGATCGAGAATAGAAGACAAGGTCAACAAGAAAACACTGGCAACCCAAGAGTATGCACATATATTTGTACTTGGAGAGTTCAAAAGTGTGACAAGAAGAGAAGACGGTGCCATATGTGAATTCAAAGGAGCTTTTAATACCCTCTTTTGTTCACTAACTGAATAGCAATTACATTGCTTGTAAACTTTTTTTCTTTTGTTTTTGTGTCTTCTGTCAAAATGTGAGTTTCTTAATGCATTTCCACGTGTATTCCTATTTATATGTGGCTCTGCTGCTGTTTTTAAGACCTTGGCATAGAAAGAGTGCTTTGTATACCATATATTGGCATTAAGTTATGCAAAAACCATTAATTAATTAGTGAATGCTCACCGCCTCTTGGATTTGACAGCGGAAAACATGGATCCTGAAGATCTCAGCATTGTAGTGGCTCTCAGTGAAGGCAAAGCAGTCACTCTCCGGTGTGCCATCATGGCCTCGTACACAGAACAAAATCTTATAGATAGGGTAGTTGGCAATCTCTGTATTGTTGTGTGGATCCAACAACCTTTTGGAATAACAGTAAAATTAATCTTTGATGTCTTAAAAAGCAATTTTCTGACAAATGTGTCCTACGTTTGAGTGTTCAAATACCCACAATGCATAGAACTGGAACCAATCCACATAACCGACCAAATATCCATATGTTCTCCCTACCCTGACTGTCCCCTCAGAGACACCTGGCACAGACACTGTGACATCCAGGGGGAGTTGGCACTGCCCTCTGAGAATACTGGCATCATACCGAAGGGCCTCCACCTCACTCCGGGGGGCATTGACCGAGGCACATCCTAGATAGTCAGCTGGCTGAACACAACACTGTCCTCATCTGGGATAGGGCTACCAGGATCTGCCTTCTGGATGATGATTCATCTTGCTACAATGACGAATATAAATAACAGAGGTGAAAGACAAGGATAATATTATGGCATCCATTATAATTTTACAGTTGTACGTTCTTGACCAAGAGGCACCTAAAAAGAAAGAACATAAGAGGAGCTTGATGTAGTACAGCTCAGAAAAACAATAAAATTAATCAGTAAAATTCAAAGGTGAGCAAGAAGTAGCTGGCAACAGCTTCATGCTCTAGTAATAACAACAAGAAACGAGGACACAGGATGGCTTAAAACATACGATTTAGCAATCTGGCAGGTACACTAACATTATATAACTTCTACCTCATCCTGATTTACCTCTGCAGGACCTCTGACTCCAGCTCACTCTCTTGGCCGGTCCGAACAGGAAGCACCATCTCCAGCTTCGGATGGGGGTGCACTCAGAGGGTGGAGTGCCTGGGGGTACAGGTGAGCACTGCGGTATTAAAGGGAGATCATGACGCCCTGCCAAGACTGTCCATCCTTGAGTCTGCTCCGAGCCCAGCGTCGGCCACTGATGGGTCCATGAGAACATCTTCTAACTCTCTTTGGAGCTGCTGCTCGCTGCCATTGCCTACAATCTGATGCACACACAGAGGTACACACAGAGGCACACAGAGGAGTGTACAGACAGACACAGAGAGAGAGAGAGAGAGAGAGAAGCATGCACACAACCACAAAAAGCACAGAAATAATTTATTAGTACCTAAAATCCCAAAAATGAATTACGATTGTGTCTTGCAGTGTGCAGAAACATGCAGTTGTTTTGCCCCTAAAAGAGATTTATTTTGAGTGACTACAGCATGTTTAAGATTAAAAAAAAATCATGTTGGCCATTAAAGATTATCTTATTTATATTTCATGAATATATTGAGTAGTTAGAGTTAGTAGTTTTGGGAGTAGAGAGCCTAGAGCATGCCAAGACTAATTATAAGATGAAAATACCAACTGCAACTTGCTGCCAAATGCCACAAAGTGAGGCAAATCCCCCTTTCGCCTTGCCTGGCAGTGTGTCAATTGTAAGAAAGGAGATTAGCTCTGTAGGAGGCATCGCGTATGAAGCATTCAAATTAACCAAGGTGAACATGAGATAATATTTTCCCACTCGCAGTACTACAAAATATAATTTATGTCCTTGGCAAGAGAGAGAGAGAGAGAGAGAGAGAGAGAGAGAGAAGGAAAGGAAAGACAGCGAGAGGAAAGACTGACCTTAAAGCTGACCCCTTCCTCAGAAATCACCTGCATAACAAACAACAAGTTTAGACACACTGACTCCTCTGCTGACTGGATGGGCTGACTGAGAGGGAAATGTGCCACGAGAAGATCTAGAAGCAGAAAAAGCAAAACATGATATCAGGATGACACGTGTGCCTGTGGATGGATTGATTTCACCACTCTGTGCTTGGGAACACAAGACGTGCTGCTCACGTACTGCTTTTTATCCATCTGACAGTCCAAACACAATGGCAAACTCGGCAGCACAAA
>JAMQGT020003916.1:0-13077 GCA_024447675.2 Pterophyllum scalare
AACAGACCTGAATGTGAGGCCACAAAACCAATATGAGTGTCTCAGTATGTCCACATCAGTCCACAGACCTCAGCCTGTAGCCGAAAAGATCATTTAAAGACTTTATCTAAAAGCCTCAGACAATTACTACTGCTCATCATGGATTCATCTCAGGTTCATTAAGTGGCCTCTTTGTGCTCTGCAAGCTTCTGCACTCAGGCTTTATCTGGCCTTCTTGTGTTGAGGCGCACTTGACTTAACTAGCATTACTGCGTCTTATCAGATTGCTTAATCAAGAGCAGGCCAAAGTTATTACACAGCACGCATAACTCCACAGAAGAAGTTTTGCACCATCTTCAATGTCAATCTTTAGAAAGTTAATATATATAGATGAAACTTTTTGAGCACGATGCACTCTTCAGTTTTTCATGGAAAAAATATGAGTTTAAATAAACTGAGCTTTTTTTCACAAACCTTGAGTTTTAAAAGAGGGAACTTGTCCTCCCAGCGGCGGCGGCGGCGGCAGAGTTCTCACCCTGTCAGCTGAAGCAAATTAATGCAATTTCTCAAAAAAGTGCACTGTCACATTTTTAGATCCATGAGACTAATCACTGAAGCAGTGAGGACTGAGAGGAGCAGCGTGGAGAGGTGCAGTAATTCAAAACCCACCGCAATTAACATCTGTTACATTTCCAGCAAGGTGTGGCAGTGCTCATGACTGAGCTGCAGGTGCGGCCATCTTTATAATCTAACACGATGATGTGGGAGCGGTATTGTTTTATGGCTTCCATTAACGGCAGACTGTTACCTCTGATCAGCGTTGAATGGATCTCCTGAGCAGGCCCACCCCTCCGGCTGTGAGAATATGACTGCCAGCAGGAAAAATACGACCACAGCCAGGTCTCGGATGTGGAATGACCCAGTTGGGGGAAGGAACAGCCTCAACAGCAACACCAATTACTTGTCATGAAGCCTTACTTTCTTGTAGTTTCTCACAAAAGTTTGAAACAGCAAGCATGTTTCAAACCAAGATTTATTTCCTCACTCCCCTGAAACAAACACCTTCCTTTCCAAACTGATAGCTAGAACAAAATTTGAACTAATTATGGACCTATATCCAAGAGAGTGGGTGAGTGAGGACACATGTCAGTGTTACTGTTGGCAGATTTTGGGAGGTGTTGACAGCTTCAAATAAGATCTTGTTCCAAATCAAGCTCTCCACGCCTTCAAGAATGTGACTCCTACTCTTAAGAAATGGCTGAATGTTTGACTTCTAAATAAACTTGGAAGTTTTCAAAGAACATTAGGTAACAGAGATTATTAGGACTTTTGAAAAACTTTATTTTAAGTCTTGCAAAAAAAAAAAAAATTAATTAACGGAATAATGACTCAATTACAAAAACATGAGTTCATTCTTGTCTCCACCAGGAAAAAAAACTCTTTGATGCCAGAAGGATAAGACCTCCAAAGAGCTCGAGTCATTTACCTGCCTATGTATCTCGTTTGCAGATGGTTTGGGAGAATGGCTGTGTCGTCATTGTTATGTTGACCCCTCTTGTTGAGAGTGGGGTGAAGCAGTGCTACCATTACTGGCCAGATGAAGGATCCAACCTGTACCACATCTATGAGGTAAAAAGGAATCAGATGTAGAAGAGTTTCTAGAGCACCCTTAGGCACTTTAGAAATACTCTCCCTGACTCTCGATGGGAATGAGAGGGAACATCCCCAGTCTCATTTCAGGGACACAATTCTGGCTGTATGCACTGAAGCCCCACCCACCTGCTGTTCCAATCTTTTGTGAGGGGCAGCCAGAAGAAAATTGGCTTAAATAGAGTTTGAAGGGTGCTAAAATGGCCTGTTTCAGATATTAAACAAACTGAGGGGCTGCACCACGGCCCACTGTAAGGTAAATGAGGATTATTTTGAACTGTGGGATTTTTTAGGGGATTCAACCCCTAAAGTCATCACAGTACAATTTTGAGCTAATTTACCTTTTGTGAAAATACTTACTAAGCGTACAAGCTGATCAGGCCGTTTCTCGACTGCAGTAAATTGCGTGCATGGTTCCCCCTGTGTCGTTCCAGGTGAACCTGGTGTCCGAACACATCTGGTGTGACGACTTCCTGGTTCGTAGCTTCTACTTGAAGAACATGCAGACCAACGAAACGCGGACCGTCACTCAGTTCCATTTCCTGACCTGGCTCAACCAGAACGTGCCAGAGACCAGCCGAACACTACTCGACTTCCGCAGGTAGGGAGCTTCTTTAGAAAGTTTCAAAATGCCCATTCTCAGTCCTGGGACATCAAATACTACTGGCCCCCCCCCCCTGTCAGTTTTTTGGCATTACATACACGAGTTTAAAGTAATTTGGGCTCAGTGCTGTGAGCCAGTCAGGTTTTAGTGTAAAAACCCAACCAGTCAGATGGTGAAAGCAAAAGTGAAAACATCTTGAGGCAAAGCGCAAAACACAAAGTCAAAGGGAGTCAAAAAAGGCTGCTATCACCTACTATTAAGGAGTCACCCCTTAATATTGGACCAATAGCTCTTACTAGTCCTTCATACAGTGTGTCAAGGTGTTGACAGCAAGACACAACCTTCAGTGTGTCTTTGTGTTACCTGCAATTTCTGACAGAAGAGCTGTATTTGATGCCCTGACCCTGAATTAATCATTTCTTTAGCGTTTCTTACTTTTAATGCAGTTATTTCTCTAAATAAATCCTTAAGGGGAAGGGTTTCCTCTTATGTATCACAATTTGACCGTTGACACTGTGCCGCGGTCCTTTTCACTGCTAACTCTTGCCAAAATGGAGAGGAACTGAGCAGCCACGAGATGAAGCTGCAGTAATCTTGTGCCTCACTGGCCTCTAGTAGTATAACCGGTTATTTTCTTGGAACGCAAACAAACTCAGAGTACGCTCCGGCTCTTTAACCGTGGCTTCCACATTGTATAAAAGTGGTTTTAAACTTACTTTTCCTACAATGACCCGGTATAAAAGACTCCTTCGCATTTTGCTGAAAGAGTTACTTGAAACTGATTTTCATTTGAAATGTATAAAGTACTTAAGCCAGCTTTTAGTGTTGAGAAAGAAGGCACTGAGGTTTGAGAAGCCATCAAAGAAAGTTTTTTTTTTTGTTTTGGAAGTTTCCTTAAAAGCGGCCTTTGGAGCAAAAAAACACTTTGATAACGGCATTCATTTCCACAGCAGAGCTGATGAACACCTTGTATGATATTGTTCAAGAAAAATCAACACAGTCCGTTTTTTTCCCTCGTCTTTTGCTGCGGTAGAACAAAGGCAGCCTGCACTTACAGACGTCACTTTGTAAATGTACATAAGAAGAACCGAACGACAGAGCAGAACATCCGCTTTTGTATCCATGCTGTCAGTCTTCTCCGCATGTAAACTTTAACAAGAAACTACAGCAGTGCTTTCTGTATTCTGCTTGAGATGTTGCCATGTTTTACTAACTAACTTTTTCTTCCCATGATGAATGGAGTCACTTTCAGGGATCAAACGCTTTCTGGCATTGGTTCGACAACCTCTTCCATTGTCCTTTTAGTTCTTGCGTGCTTACTACTCATCTACCACGCAGTCCGTGCAACTCCTCTGAGGGTTCTCCAAATCCAAGAGTAGGACAAAGCAAAGTGTATCAGAAGAATAAAAAAGTCAGAAATTCCAACCTTACATAACAAGTCTGCCAGTGCACCTAAATCATCTGAGCTTCCAAGGGTTGACATTCCCTCGACTTTATAAGCAGTTTTATTGCAGTTCAAATACTGGTGGGGCTGTGCCATATATTAGAATCCAGTAGGTCAAATACGTGATGGCTCTTTTTTGACATTTTATTTAAAACAAATACAAAGTAAAGGACTCATAATAGAAGTTCTGAATTTGTTTGCCCACCCTATTCCACCTTCCTGAGCCACAAAGTCTCTGAAAGGCTTTGTTTTTTTTTTATTTCCTTGCAACATAATGACTTCAGACTGCTCACTTTTCCAGGAGTTTTGACTTGTGATCCTAAGACGCAAGCGGAAAAATATCTATATATCCTCTGAACATCCTGGGCACTTTCCACTCGATAACAGTGTAATTCAGAATGCATTGAGGATACTCTTCCAAAGTGATCCTTTATCTACGGCGCCTTTATAACTGCTCTCCTCCCTTTCCCCTTCGACCTCTTTTAAACTGATATACTGTATTGCCTATTAGGTGTTAGCCGCCCTGGCCCCTTTTCTCTGATTCACTGTGGATTTTCTCAAGTGATAGACCCCAACTCAGGTTTATATATAGTCCTGGTGTCTCCATTCTGCTGGCGCACATCAATTAGATGGGATATCAAGAGTAAGAGTTTGTGGTCACAGCCATTATAAAAGGGTCTGGTGGGCGTCACCGTGCACCATCAGTTAGGAAATATTGCCTTTACTCACAGGGCAGCTGGGTCAGAACACAATGAAGAAAGCGCGGAGGGAGATATTTTTCACTTTTATTGCAGCAGATATGGTGCTTTCATAACAGCAACCTGCCCTTTTCTTTATTTTTTTGGTGTTTTTCATTTTTTTCACCTCGACGACTTGAGGATACCGGCTGAAGTGCCTCTCCATCATATGCGCTTGCGCGGGCATGTTGTTCACTCACACCGGCCTGACTGACCCGAAGCCTTGCTTACAAATCTTCTCTGTTCCCCACCACCCCCACCCCCGTTTTACCAGCTAACTTGCGGTTGCCAGTGTCATTTTTGTGATGTTGCAGCTAGTAATATAAGCCCAGTTGCATAGTCACAAAAGTGATCATTGGAGACTGTGACTCTACAACCAGGGGGCTTCATGCCCCCCCCATCCCCAACCCACCCTTTTACTCCTCTTTTTCCCACTCTTCTCCTCCCCCTATTTTCTCCTTCATCTCTCTCCTCCTCCTCTGTTCTCGCTGTGCTCAGTGACCTGAGATGACCTCTCGCCTTTTTGCTTGCTCATGGTTTGCTTGACTGCCTCCGGTCTCCCCTCCTCTCTCGCCATGCTTCCTTTCCTCTCTCGGTCGCTTTTGTCTTTCTTGCTCCCGCCCTCTATCTTTCTCTCTTCCTCTCACTTACAGCTTCAGTCTGTTTCTTTATTCTGTCTCGCCTGATGATTTCTGACTTAGGCTCTAACACTATGTCCATACACAGGCAACAGCTTATTTTGTTTTTGGTTGTCCAGTCTGTCTTCAGACTGCACAAACCTTCTGTGCTGCTCTCAGATTGTTATACTAGCAAATGAGAGCTGAGAATGGAAAGTGGAAAACTTACAGCCTTTATTATAAACTACTACTACTACAATCCATCCATCCATCCATCCATCCACTTCCGCTTATCCAATGTTGGATGCCAAATGGAGATTTATGTTATGTGGTAGCACTGTGAAAGGGTGTGTTTTAACCCAAACTATTGTCTTTCCCTGTACAAGTAGTTTTGTTACCTAAATCTAACAAAAAAGTCAATGCAGACTAAAAAGTAAAAGTCTAAAAATAATTTAAGAAAAAACATGCTAGGCAAACCCCAGTCTACTAGGTTAAAAGTCTCAGGTTTCCACCAGTACCCAAACATAACTAATGTGGACTTTGCTGAACCTTTTATATCCAAAGGGGAACAAATGTGGCTATAGGCACATTTTATGAGACTGGGTTGCCTCTGGCTTGTATAAAATAGCTGATCACACAATACAGGCATCTTCACCTTTATAAATCACTTTCATTTTTACTTTGCTCTCTGGTTAGGTTTAGGCACTGAAAGCTACTTGGTTAGGTTTAGCAAAGGATGAAGGTTTGGGTCAAAATCTGCCCCTTTAAACTAAAACTGTATTGCCAAAACCTGGCGCGTCACAGAACCTATGCCAAAGACACCTTGTGTGTGAGATGCCAGCTTTTTCAACAACATGGCAGTATTTGAGGGAATTTAATGAAACATATGTATATAGGTTTAGCTGCATCAAATAGTGTAAGCCATAATGAAATCTTAGCATTGACTGCTTACAGATTGGAAATGGTGGCAGTGTCAGATTTAATTCGTTTGTGTCACTTGCAAACTGAAGATATAATTTCCAGTTCTTCATGGTCCCCACATTGCTGATGCGTGGGCTGTATAGAAATTTCTAGGGTGTGTCTGGAATAGTGGAACACGCCCAAGCATGAGGGGAGAAAAAAATGACCTCACATTGCAAATGTGTTTGATCTGAGAAATGTTGACCTTGTCGCGCAGTTTTGTTGGTTTACAGACCACAACAGGCTCTTTTAATAGTATTGATCTAGAAATGCTAATGCCAGTGGACATATTCTAAGTCCTTCATTTCTGTCCATCAGGCCGCCAGTCTGTATCTTTCACCATCTCTCTCTGTCGTCATCCACTCAATCGATTTCTTCCCCTTTTCTGCTCCTCTCTTTCTGCCTTTTGATCCCCCGCTCTCTCTCTCTCTCTCTCTGGCTCGCCATCAAGCTAGGATCTCTCTTACGGGGCATTTCCTTTGAATCTCACGCCCTGCTATACACCCACAGCCCAAACCTCCCACCCCCGCCTGCCGGTGATCCTCTGCTGGCTGTTTCCATGGTTACATCACTTTTCTAGTGAAGTCTGACTTTTCAATTTGAGTGGGGCGGTGGATGCAAATATAAGGGGATTTTTGGTGATCAGGCTTTTTTTTTTTTTAATTTGTTGTGCTTGTGTAATATTGCTTGTTGTTTTGCCCTGCAGGAAACCCCCAGGGAAAACCCACCGTTTATATCAATTGTTTAGCCACAAAGTGCCAATTATATAATTATGCTTGTTTGTTTCTTCTCCTTTTTTTTTTTTTTTTTTTAAATGTCGGAAAATTTCCCATAAAAACTGATTTTCAGAAACATCTCTTGTTGCAGAGTGAAGACATCTTGAGTGAAATAATAAGACAAATCTATTTTTAATGTGTGTAAGTGTAGTAAAAATATGATTTCCATAACGGAAAGGAAAAAAAGACAAACAACTCTGCATTATTTTTCGTCGTCATGCCCTGTTTTTATTTCCCACCAAACCCTGTATAAAAGAAGTTTTTGTTAAGAAAGTCATATATTTTAATAAATAAACATAAATGACCACAAAAACTTCAAGTTCAGTGAAGGAGGAAGCGAAGCATCAACATTTGAGGCTTCTTTCCTTGACTGTTGCTACATAATGGATTACAAAAAGCCCCCCCACACACACACACACACACACATACACACAAACACAGTCTACATTTACATAATATGTTTCCAGATGAATACTGTTATTTTGAGTTTCACCATAAAATAGAATTAGAGATGATCTCCAGCTGGGATCAAACTCAGCCTTTCTGCTGCTTTCTCAGATACAAGCTGTGAGTTTGTGCAGATCCGCTCACTGCTGTTTTTTGATGAACAAGGTGCAAAGTTGGTTTTTTTGTTTTTTTGTTTTTTTTTTTACCTCAGTCCTTCAAGAAAAAAGAAAAATAGTGTGGCTTTCCTTATACAGTTGAAGTTTTGTGTGCACGTGAGACCACAGCCACCAATTCTGCTCTGTTGTGGAATATGATGATTTTTTTTTTTTCAGGATATAAATTCCTGAGGGATTTCTCGTGATTGTGCTCAGCCATGCAACTTTACTGATTTTTGAAATGTACATGAGCATCAGTAAGAAAATATGTACTATAGTACCATTTTTTATTGTGAACGAAGCATGGCTTCTCTCACTAATTAAACTGGTTTAAATTAAACTCTGCAGTGCCATAAGGAGCCTCACCTAGCTGGAGCCTGGTGTATGTGGTATAAATAATCAGTAAAGAGGGTTTTTCTAATGTCATGTATGCTGTGGTCTTACTACATGTATGTAAGACCAAAATTTATAATGATATACTACCACAATTTCCCCCAAAATTGGGAAACTGTAAAAATAGAACATAGAAACAAATCAAATGTTTCAACTGAGATAATGTATCATTAAAAAAAGAAGAAGATATTTTTGAGTTTGATGGCAGCAGCACATCTCAGAAAAGTTGGGATGGAGCCACGTTCACCACTGTTTAGCATCCGCTCTGCTAACAGCAGTCCATAAATCTCAGTTGCTGGAGTTTTGAGAGAGGAATGTTGTCCCATTCTTGTCTGATGATGAACTGCTCAACAGTCCTGGGTCGTCTTTGTTACATTTTTCGTTTCATGATTAACCAAAAACTTTCAGTTGGTGAAAGGTCTGAAATGTGCCAGCAGGCCTGTTCAGCACCCAGACTCTTCTACTATGAAGCCATGCAGATGCAGTTTAGCATGGTCTTACTGAAATATGCAAGGACTTCCCTGAAAAGGCACCTGGATGGGAGGATATGTTGTTCTAAAACCTGTATATACCTTTCAGCATTGATGGGTGCCATTCCAGATGTGAGAGCTGCCAATTCCATGGATACTAATGCACCCCCCCCCATACCAGCAGAGATGCAGGCTTTTGAGCTGAGCGCTGATAAACAAGCTGGGATGTTCTCTCCCTCTCTTTAGTCCAGAGGACAACAGCGTCTTGTGTTTTCCAAAAAGAATTTCAGATTGCTTGGTGATCTGATTTTCCTAAACCAAACTGAAGAAGTCACAGAAAGGTGGCCTGATGGTTAGTGAAGTCATCCTCAGTCACAGCGCTGCTGTATGATCTGTTGTGCTTGTGGTGAATTATCCATCACAGACCTGAACCTGCTTCTGGCTGAACTTACACAATTTTCCACTTTGCCTCAGTCCATTTTAAATGAGCTTTGGTCCAGGGAAGACAGCGGTGTCTCGCAGTCATGTTCATATGGTTTCTTCCTTGCACGATGGAGCTTTAACCTGCATTTGTAGATGGTACGGTGAACTGCGTTCACAACACAGACACAGTGATTTCTGGAAATGTTACTCAGCCCATGCAGTGATTTCCATGACAGAATCATGCCTCTTTTTAATACAGTGCTGCCTGAGGGCCTGAATCTGTGGATGGATTTTCAGCTTCGTCCTTTGAGCACAGAGATTTCTCCAGATTCTCAGACTGTTTTCTAGTCAAAAATGTATGTAAAATCCTTGCGGGTTTTATTTCACCTACACATGCACGTCGTTTCAATACATCACATGCACTTCTCAATCCAGAATGCTGACAAACCAACAACCAACCTTAGCTTTTCAACAAATGCCAGTGCTAACTGAAGTTATGTATACAGCTAAGAAAATGGCCAAGGAAGCGTATTTACCTCCATCCTTACAACTGTAAGCAGACAGCTAAAACTGGCCTGAACCTCAACTCTGCGCTTGCAACAATGTAGCAACACCATTGGCTGCCGTGTTTCCTGGGTTACAAAGCAGCTAATTGGCTTCTTAAACTATTGTTTTTTCCCTATTGATTTCTATTATGGATTCATCAAGCCATAACTGTCCCTTATACTGTCTCTGTGTTAACACTAACTTTTTCTTTGTTTTGGTTTTTTACAGGAAAGTTAACAAGTGCTACCGAGGGCGCTCATGTCCTATCATAGTCCACTGCAGGCAAGTATACTAATAACTAAAGTAGTATGCTTTTTTTCCCCTTTAATTATGGTGACTTGTTTATGAGGGTCTGGCTTATATTCAGTGATATCAAATGCACATTTTTTAAAGTTACTGGTAATTTTTTAAAAAGTTTTCTCAGATGATTTAAAACTCATATTGTCCAGGTCCTTTGTGGTTTCGGACCTCCAGTCCACGCCGCCGTTTAATTTCCCACCAGCTGCCGTGTCACTTGTCAGCATGTGTGGGACGACAAACATTTTAAATGAGAGATTAGCCAAAAAGTTGTGATTTAATTTGACAAAGTGTCCACGGAGGAGGGTAACTTTTAATTGGAGGCAGTTCAAAGCTTGCAGCTTGCCGGTCAGAGCCAGTGGGTGAGACGGAGAGAGGGTAAATAGAAGTAGGCAGGGTTGCAGCTGTTGTGTTTGCATATGAGTGTGTGTGTTTGTGTATAATCACATCTGCATACCCCTACCAACTGAGGAAATAACTCAGGCCAGTGAGACATAATTAAATCGGTATTTAGCAGAAAAATCTGCCACAGTTTTTTTGTGCAAGTATCCTCAGATGATTGGATTAAAAAACTTCCATAACAAATAGCCCTTATGTCTGTCTGCTTGCTACCCCACTAAATGATCTATTATTTAATATGGTGCAATGGCTCCACTATGATGAAACTGTACATTTCTCGCTCTAACTGCCAGTCTACACCAGAGTATTAAACCTGTCTTTATGGAGCACCAGCCACAGCAGCTGGATCATCCTGAATTTTCTCACTGCCTTTTATGACTCCAGTAAATATAAATAAGATGGAGTAAATTCTTAAATTGCTGGTTGATTTGTTTATTGGTTTAGAATTTTAAACATGTTTCACTGGTATGCACCATGCCTGGCCATCAAAATACTTTGAGTAATTAATGTATTCAGTATTTTGTGTTTTTAGGCTTTAGACTCCAAGTAAAACAACGATGATTCAGGTATGTTTATGGGCACTTCATATTAAGGTAAAGACCTTAATATTAGAGAGAGAGCCCCAACAATCAGATGATCCCCTGTGGGAAAGCACTTGGTGATCGTGAGGAGAAAGGAGAAACTCCCTTTTAATTGGAAGAGCATAGAGAGACGATGAGCAACAAACTGCAGGAGAGAGTAGATAAAAAATTACTGACATGAAGCAGTGGCATATAAATGAGGAGTCATAAGACAGGATTGGGTAAGAAATGCTCAGTGGATCATGGGAAGTCTCCCAACAGCCCGAGGGCTCACGGTCACCTGATAGAGTCCTAACTATAAGCTTTATCAAAAAGGAACCTTTGAAGCCCAAGAGGGTCTCTCTGCTTTCCGACCCAAACTGGTGGCTGGTTCTGTAGGAGAAGAGCCTGATAGCTCAAGGCTCTACTTCCTGTTCTACTTTTGGTAGCTCTAAGAACCACAAGTAAGCCTGCTGTCTGAGAGAAAAGTGCTCTATTGGGATAATATGATACCATGAAAATATGAAAATATGATAGGACCTGATTCAGGATCTCATTCAAGACTCAGGCCACTAAAAATAAACTGAAATGATCAAAATATGATCTCTCTTTCTAATCCCTGACAGTATTGTCACTGTGGCATTTTGGATCAATTGGAGGGAGCTTTTACAGCAACTGAATAATAAGGAAGTGCAATAGTCCATCCTAGAAGTAACAAATATATAGAAGCCAGCAGGATGAGCTGTTATATAAAGGAGATAAAACAATGTAAAAATGTGAGCCAGCTGCAGACTACATAATTATGAAATCAGAAATATCTTTTTTTTACTTTAAATACTGTGATCATTGCATTGCTTTATTTTATTTGTTTATTTTGGACCTACATTCAACCAGGAAGTGAGAATCTTAAGATTAAGTGTCTCTTTTGCAAGAGTATCTTGAGCTGACACCGGAAGGATTAACATATCATGTTTTTCATCTGCGAGAGAAACCGGAGCTCACACACACACACACAAAAACCCAGGCACACAAACTCCACACAGGGAGGCCTTACCCAGGTTTGAACCAGTGACCCTCTCGCTATAAGGAAAAAGTGCAAACCACTCAGCTACTGTGTTACTGTTATGCATATGAGTGTAGCGAGCATACAGCTATGGTTAGGTTGAGCTGCATCATTCCAACACAGTCTCATGGCAGTTTGAAAGACTAACAAAATCCGATGACATTTGTGCCCATGCACACAAATAAACACTAAATTATTTATTATATTTACTTTAAGATTGCAGCGCTTTCATTTATAGGTTGGACAGGTTGTTTGGTAGCATCTGTCCTCAGCAGTGCTGACTGGCAGGAGAAATTTACTAATTTGATCAAATTAGGTTTCAAGCCAGCACAGCAGGAAAAAAATCTCCAATGTTCTTTTTTTAATATATGGATTCTTGCTGCTCATTGATTTCCCCTCCCTGCTGAAATAATAAAGTTCACAGTGACACCAGCAGTCTGATCAATCATTACATTAAATAGTTCACAACATATAAAGAGCAGGAGTCTTGAAATATGGCTCTAACCGGGCAGGAGGCAACAAAAAAAAAAGTGTCTCTGCAGAAATGACTGATTAGTGTTTGCTTCTTAGAGTCAATCTGACTTTATATACATCTTAGAAGTCTATTCTTCTGTGCAGTGGAGCAGATTGGGCTTCAGATGTTTTGCCAGACCTGTTGTTTTTTGGAAGTTTGCACAGAGCAACATCCTCTAAGGCTGCAGTGGAATTGTCAGTTTTACTTAAGAAGGTTCCTCACTAAGTGAAGTGACCCAGAAGTATCTGTGTGGCAGCCATAATAAGAGCTTGAATTCCCTAAATATCACAGGAAGATGCTTCAGCGCTGCCTTTTTTTTTTTTACCTCCATACACTGAGCCACCCTTAACGAAAGGAAAGAAGATATTGCTGCCCCAGAGATCAAAGTGACCCACCATCAGACAAGTGATACAGTCATTGTTTACATTTCCGCTGGTTTTTCCATCATATGCCATATTTTGCACCCAAACTATAAACGTTTCCCTACTTTATTAAAATCAGCACGTCACGAGTTTGTTTCCTTGCGTGAAGCTCTCCGTGTGTTTAGAATAAGTGCCTCTATAAAGAGATAATTAGCTATATTAAAATGATCAAAGTGAAGTGAAGGCTGTAATGTGTTTCAGTTTGCCATGATTATGTGCTCATTTTTGGAGTTTCTGTATTGCCAGCTTTTAGGGTTATCATTTATTAAAAATTTTCTTCAGAGATGCTGAAAGTTTTAATAAAAGCAAGCGTTAAAGTGGATCACGTCTTCAGCGGGCAGAGAAAATCTGAGTGGAGAGCTGGGGGAGCCACATTTCTTAACCCGCCAAAAAAAAAACGTGCTGTAACCTTTTATGCTGGATACTTCCTGGGTAATAAGGTGCGAGTGGCAGTGACGGTTTTCCAGTGATTGATGTACCTCTCGTGTGTAAGACAAGATTCTGTCAGTTTCTAACCTTAGACCAGTCCAAGTTCATTCCCGAACCCGACCAGCCAATCACATCTGAGGCCGCAATTATGAAAAGATTGAGCAATACGTAACTGAACGAAGACCACAACAT
>JAMQGT020003917.1:0-11548 GCA_024447675.2 Pterophyllum scalare
ATTTTGTTATATATTAAGTATATCAGGGATCCCACTAGCCCGTGAAATCTAACTTTCTCAAAAGTATTTTTAATTTCAGTATCTTAAATTTTTACTGTTCCTCCTTGTGTTACGTCAGCTTACGTGTCTATACTTTAGAAATGACTTCAAGAACACTATGTCTCTCGCCTGATAAATTCAAGATGAGTTAAAAGTTTTAATATTAAAGCCAGCTTCTCATTTCTTCGTGGGTTGTAAGCCAGCCTACCACTCACTAGGTTTAAACTTGTAGACTTCACAGCACCTGCATGATATACACATCCCTCTATTGGTAGTGGTGTGCACCCTGTCACCTACTGTCCAACCACGTGCTATCCTCTTGTTTTTGGTGTTAGTGGTTCTCGTTTAATTTTCATGTACTTTTATAAAAAACAATATTTTAGGCAAGTCACAAAGAGTCACAAAGTTTTCCTTTTTGTGATGAGTTTTTGATTTAGTGACATTTTTGTACGTTTCCATGTGGTGCCACTGAATAAGCTGCCTAGTCCTATTGGGACTCAAATGAATGTTCTAAATCAGGGGATAATTAAATTAATCTAAGAATTAAAGGATAAAACTTTTGGACTTAAGACAGGTTTTTGTCACTGACCACAGTTTAAAAGGGGTAATGTAATTTATAGATCAGCTTTTTTAGGACACTTCTAGTTTTTAAATTAACTGTTTCAGATGTCAGATCTTTATAATTGGAGGAATCCATTTTTAATGTCAGCTCTGCACCTGCTGATGTGACTGAAACAATTGTGTTTGATTGTTTCACAGATGATCCTGATGGTCCTATCCTGGTGAGTCCTGTTCATCCTGTGACTGAAGGAGCTTCTGTTAGTCTGAGCTGCAGTTTGAGAACACAAAAAATACTTTCCGATGTGTTTTTCTACCACAATGACAAACTTACTCAAAGTGATACCCGAGAGGAGCTGAAGATCTCTGCAGTGTCAAAGTCTGATGAAGGTTTCTACAAGTGTGAACACTCAGGAAGAGAGTCACCACAGAGCTGGATGTTAGTTAAAGGTGAGCAGGATTGAGTTTTCATTTTTGGCACAATTTATTGAAGATGTGTTAATGTATATAGTGCAATGTGTTTTTTATATCTTGTGTGTTCACTTGTGTGCATGATTCTGAAACAGGAATTTAAGTTTTGGCTTCATTGATCCTTGAAGTCATTTTTCTTAAATTGAAACCTTTTTGTTCACAGTAGTTGGATCCGCACCTGAAAGCTCTTCATTTCCTGTTTTGATGATTGAGAGATTTTTTGGAGTCACGTTTATTTTCCTCACGCTCTTGTTGTGTTGCTGCAGAAGGTCCAAAGGTGATATTTTTTTTCTTCTGATGGTTTATTTATTATTTAAATACTCAGATGCAGTCCTAAAAAATAAAGTAGCTATGGAGCATTCTGTGATTCATTCCTACGTAAAAACAAATTTCTTCTTTGTCAAAAAGGTCGTGCTCATGATCAGCCGGTCATTCAGGAAGAAAATCAACAGCAAGTGAACTCCTCTCTTCTTCATGGTTAGTCTTTCATCTACTTCAGAAATGTTCTAATGTTGTTTGCACATTTGCTGAAATTTTAGCAATAAGCAAAGACCGTAACAACATTTAATAGAAATGTTAAACAAATCTTTAAATTAGGATCAAAGGCATGAGGGGACTGATTTTCTCTGACCTGTAGGTGACGGTTCTGTCTATGAGACAATCAGAGGCTCTGCAAATGGTAACGTATAAATTTGATTAAATGGTTTGTGGAAGTGATGTGATTATAAAAGAATTAAAATAATAATAACATTATTCTTTCAGGTTGACCAGAGCGTGGTTACATCAATGCCTCTTCTCAGATTCAACTCAAGATGAGTGAGTACACAAAATACATTTGTGGTCAGAAGCTTTCATCCACTCATCATGGGCATGGATATCATGGGAATTTGGGGCTTTTAATGATTTCTTTGATTTTTTTTTTTTTTTATTCCAGGGATGAATGAGTACAGCATACATCTTCAATGACCTCAGAAAATGAAAATTGGCTGCACAAGTTTGAATTTATTTAGAATTTTCTCTGATCCACCCAGACTCAAAACTCTGTCATGGAGGGGTCTGTGTGAGGGGAACCGGAAACTTCTCAGAATTCATTCACGGAGAAATAAAATTTAAAATCAGCGAAACCACATCATTCACAAGGATACATGTGCAGTCACTGAGGTAAAGACCCTGATGTGAATACATTTGTGTCTCATCTCTATATTTACATGAATGCCCACAGTCTAATAAGTTGTCAGTTGGCTGCTGTTTCCTAAAGTGTCAAACTAGGTTCTGTCTGCATATCAGATGTGTCACGCTTGCTGCTCCAGTAAAAGACTCCAAAGTTCCATTTATGTTACAGTTTTGTCTCTCTGCTTCTGAAAAGCCAGTTTCATTCCCGGCCATTGAACCTTTGTCATTCCCCTTTTCCCATATTTCATCTGTCTGCGCTGCACCTGCATGGATGGATGAAACCTGAGTGATGGGGATTGGTTGGTAGCAGAAAGGTGATGATTTATATTGATCTGTGTGACTGAGCTTTGAGCTCTCTGAAGTTTTTTATTCAAGAAAAAAAAGGAAACTCCACAAATGTTTTTTATGGCTAAAATTTATAAATTCCGCTTTCATATATAGTATTTCTTATGTAAGGTCATAATTATAATTTTTTTGTATTGTATTAATCTACACTTTAAGCTATATTTTAAGCAAACAGATTTGTAAAAGAAATGATATAAATAAAGTAGTGTGGACTATAAGATGGTGTTTGATATACCAGATGTTCTGTCTTCAGGCCTATTCGATTCTTTTGCAGCTGTTTACGATTTTCTTTCAGGTCCGTCCTCATAAAAAGACTTTCCATCATCATCAAAATAAGAGAAACAAGATAAAATCACTGCTGAACACCTGAAATGCATTTTTTAAATATTACTTTCAGCTTTTATTCAGTTTTATAACATTTTTTCATCAATATAATTGTGGGAAATTTTACTGCACAGTTCATTTGTGCACTTTGTGAATGGTTATCAATGATATTTTCATGCATTGCTTGTATCAGTGAATTCACTGATCAAACCAACACAATCTTAGAAAGAAACAAGTGTCACACATGGATGTCTGATCCACATGTGAAACAGATGCTCTCAGTGTTGGTGACCTCAGTGTCATGATCCTAGGATATAGAGTTTTAGATTCTTAGTTAATATACTTCAATATCAGTTTTGTTTGGGCTTTATTGTTATTTATAAGTTTTGATTTTTATGTGTGTTCTTTTACTGTTTAATTTATTTATTATGCTGACATATTATAACTTTCTTTTTTAGTTTAGCTCCTGCATTAGTTTTATTGCTTTCCTCTCTTGTTTCTAACACCTTACAGTAACTGTATCCCTCTCTGTCTTATTTCAGTGTTAGTCACTTTGGTCTGTTGTGTTCACTTTGCTCCATCGTCTTTAGTGTGAGTCCTCATGTGTCTGTGTTTTTCTTTTGGTTACTTTGTGTTACACTCTGAGGGTTAATTTTCTTTCATGTCCTGCGTTAGTTAAACTTCCTGTCTCTCTCTTCTCCTGAGTCCCTGATTGTTCTCACCTGTGTTAATGTTCTGCTGCCTCCTGTTTCTTGTTAATTATTTATCAGTCGTCATTATGTAGATATACAGCACTGTGCCAGCACTTGTTTCTTTATATTTTGCTTGGAAAGAGAGAAATAGATGTTGTGTAGTGATGGTGAGATGAAGCTTCATGAAGCATTGAAGCTTTCCATTCAATCAATAAACCCATGGGTCGAAGCGTCACAGCGCTTCATTTGCTCTGCTGCGCCATCAAGTGGACAATGTAAAACAGGCAGACTGATTATAATCGCACCAAGGCTTTGGTGCATGAAGCTTAGAACAGAATAAATGAGTTTTGTGATGGTGATAAATAAATCCTGAACTATTTCATATGGTGTCTGTCTTTATGATACAATGTTGGGGTCAAGAGGGAAAGTGGAAATAAATTGGGGAGAGAGCTGTGATGTGGTTGTGTTTCTTGGTTTGTAACTGGTGAAGTAAGGTGGTGAGGACGAGCGTCCTGCATATCCCTACATCTTCCCAGAGTCCTTTGGGGCCATTAGATGGATAGATGATTTATTGTGTTCTCTGAGGGGAATTGTGCATTCTTTTGGAAGAAATTTCAGTATATGTGGCAGTGTCATTCTTCCTGTTTCACTGACTATTTCCCTCAGTGATAATCTAATCAGTGTATGCTGTTGTACGGTTGAAGTAAATAAATCAGAAAACAAAATGTTAGAAAAAAAGTTATATTGTTCATTTTTAAAATTTATTTATATTTTATCTTAACTGAGATGCTCCCAGTCTTGTTCTACACCCATACAATAACAAATTTCCATCCACATCCATCCATCCATCCATCTTCTGCTTTATCCGGGTTGCAGGAGCAGCATCCTGGGCAGAGAATCCCAGACCTCCCTCTCTCCAGTCACCTCCATCAGCTCATCCGGGGGTACCCCAAGGACATGCCAAGAACATATCACCCAAGAGCTGCCCAGGAGGCATCCTATTCAGGTGTCCGAACCACCTCAGCTGGCTCCTTTTGATTTGGAGGAGCAGCAGCTCTACTTTGAGCCCGTCCCGAATGGCCGCACTCCTCCCCCTATCTCTAAGGAAGAGGCCAGTCACCCTTCGGAGGAAGCTCATTTATTCCGCTTGTGTTTGCGATCGTGTTCTTTCAGTCACTACCCAAAGCTCATGATCATAGGTGAGGGTAGGGATGTAGATTGACCACTAAATCGACAGCTTCGCTTTTAAGCTCAGCTTCCTCTTCACCATGACCGGTCCATCTGTCGATTTCCGTCTCCCATCACTCGTGAACAAGACCCCAAGATACTTAAACTCCTCCACCTGGGCAGCAACTCATCCCTGAGCCGGAATGGGCACTCCACCCTCTTCCGCCTGAAGACCATTGCCGTAGGCTTGGAGGTGCTGATTCTAATGCCAGCCTTCTGCCACTTGGCTACACCTAGAAATTCTGTCCATCAAAATTCTGGACAGTATTATAATGACAAATAAATTCCCTATGGAAGCATCACCAAGGGAACTGTTTAACCTGCCCAGGATAGGGCTACCGGGGCTTGAAGGAGAGTCCCCGGTGGCTGAGCATTAGTCCGAAGAGAAGACATGGGCCTGCAGGGCCCTGGCGTACTGATCCCCGGCTATCGAGACAATAACAAATGAAAGTTTCTATTCAGTGCTAAAAGCGGAAAAAAGTACTGAAAGCAAACACTGGTCTCACTTTCTAATGGCTGCAGGGTTTATTTTTAGCTTTCTAGTTGTACTCTGTGATTTTCCTTTCAGGTACTTTCTGTCTGGTGGTTTGTTGGCCTCAAATACTATTGTAGCTGCTTCTGTGAGTGCATTTAATCTATGTAATACAATGTGGACAGCAATGTAATATTAGTGAACAAATATGATTAGTTTCTGTATTGTTTGTGAAAGTATCCATGTATTTTACAGACATTTCAAATATTAGCATAAACTGTGACTTTGTTGTTTCATGACTGGATTATTCACAGATAAAACATTTTTCCTTGAAGTTCATAAGAAATGGCAAAGAAAAATGTTAGTGTGTATAGAGTGCATATATATTTAGTGCACAGGCTCAGAATGACCACACTGAGTTTCGGTTATCACCGCTATTCTCTCCCCTCCTTTATACTTGCATGAAATGAAGCTGGTGAAACCACAGTGGTGCTGCTGCTGACACTCTGTACTATAGTGACAGCAGTTCAGGTTGTTGAGTCTCCTCATTGTTGTCACTTTCAGTAAAGATTATAGTGCAGGTCTGATGGGTAGTTTGTACTCACAACCCCGATAAACTACCATGAGAATACTTTTGTATCGCTATTAGAAAGCCTAACCTTTTATACTTACATGTGTGTCATTGTGTTGAGTTTTAGAAAATATTTGAATTCTGGTTCCCGTTAATTTAATTCACCTCCATACGTGTGGTTTATGTGTTGGACGAGGTGAAGCAGTCAAACAGTGATGTTAGCTGCTGTCAGCAGGTCAGAGTCATGATGCTGCTTCTCACATTGTGCCTGCCCACCGGATGCCTACAGCTGTGGGCAGCTGTTTCCTCTCTGATCAGAAGTGAACAGCAGGTGTTTCTTTGAGCTGTTTCAGTCGTACAACTCCAGCAGGCATGAACAGAAACTGAATGTGAGTAGATTTTAATCATGTTTTTAATTCATTTTGTGACTTTTCACAGAAACATGATCACATGGTAGGACGCTCCAGTTTTTTATTTTGACTGCATGTTGCTGAGGCATTGTTTGGTTAGATTAATATAATTTATGAGCGAAATGCTCCAAAACATTCTGCAGACGAGGCGCCGATTTGTTTTTAAATTCTCTGCTTTAAATATTATTGTAATATTTTCTTCTTTCTGTGCAGTTTACTGTCACCAGACACCATAGCTATTTCAGATCCACCACCACCAAACAGCTGTGGGTGAGTCCACATTTAATGTTGTGCTGTTGCCCCCAAAACGCTGGGTCAACGGACCGAGGATCACGACAAACTCTAAATGATGGACACTGGCTAATTCCTCCAAAACAGACCAGCCCAGACATTTATTTTCACTGCTTTATTTTTGATTGTTAATATTACACATACTTCTAGAGTATATCAAATTCTTGTTATTCGGCCTGGCTTGCACACTTTTGCACTCTGCTTCTTCTACACTGTGATCACAGGAAATCCATTGAACACTAATAGCACCGCCATTTTGTGGTGAAGAACTAGAGACATGTGAAACTGCAGTTTGTGAACATTGGAGCAGAATACTGTGAGTGAGTATTCTTTGAAATATATCTGTAGTTAATACTGAGGAATGTATTTCTGTCGTAACTTCTTAGTATTCAAGCACAGCAGAATGATTTATAACCTGCCTTTTGCCTCATGGACTGCTTATCTGTGCTCTTAATGTTATTATGTCAATTAGTACATAAGTATGGAAATCCTGCAGTAGTCCAGTTTACTGCAAGACCATTCACATCATCTGCTAACATGGGGCGTGAGGTTGGCATTAACATCTCTGTTACATATAATTTGATTCTCCTGAAGTGGAACAGCTGGGCTGCTCTGTTTTGGAGGGATTATCCAGTGGCCATCATTTAGAGTTTGTCATGATCCTGGGTTGACCCAGCGTTTTAGGTTGGAGTTAAAGTTGTGTTTCGTTTTTTCATTTTTAGTGATTCCTTTGTTACGTGTTCTGTGTTATAGTTTTTGTATTTGGTTCCTGTCTCCCTGTCTTCACCGTGTGCCTCCTGCCTCCTCATGTCTGCGTTTCTGTGTTCCTGTTTGTTCACTTCCTGTTTTATTTTCCTAGTGTCCTGTTCCCTGTGTGTTGTGTTGATTTTTGCTTCCTGTGTTTGCGTTAGTGTGATTCTCTCCACCTGTTCTCTCCAGCTGTTTCCTGTTGTCCCTCATCATTCCCTGTGTATATATTTTGTCTGCAGTTCCTTCTGTTTTTTTGTTGCATCCTCCCTCATAAAGGTGTGGATTTCTGTTCCAGTTTTCATTGTCTGCCTGTCAGCTCAAGTTTTGTTGAAGTGCTCCTTTCCTCTGTATTGTGTTTTGGATTATTTAGCAATAAAGCCACTTTCCAAACTCAGTTTTGCCTTCGGAGTCCTGCATTTGGGTCCACTCTGCTTGCTAGTGATGGGAGGTTCAGCTCTTTTCAGAGAGCCGGCTCTTTTGGCTCCTCAGATTGTAGTTAAGACAATGTGTAAAATGAATTACTTTTCCTCACCATTCCTACATGTAGCCTCTATGTAAAGCACAATTTCCTCTTGCTCTTTCCAGTCTCTGAGCAAACTTTGCAGGAGCCGCTCCCTCTGTGTTTGATCTGTGTGGACTCACTGTGTGGTGTGTCAGTTTGATTGTCGTACCAAATCAGGTCCAAGGTAAAAATGTAACTACAGTCATATTGTTCAGCATTTCATCAGATGATGAATTTAAATGACATATTTATTGCATTACTTTGTGAAACAAAGATCTCTCTTGCTTCATTTCAACCACACACAGTTGTTTCCTGTGTTTGAGTTCACGACAAACCCAGAATTCCACCACAAGATATTATTTACAGGTCTGTGCAGAGAGCGAGCTGCAAGATAAAAAAAAAACAAAATTTGTTTTTATAAAATATGAAGAAAAAATTTTATTCTCTGATCTTATAAAGTAAACAAATACTTGCTTTACTGAAAATAAAACTACCAAAGTTGAAACTCAACACAACTAAAGTGAACACAGCTGTGATCACTGACACACCAGACAGAAAACCCATGATCACTAACATCAGAGGTGGGAAATAATGAAGTACAAATACTTTGTTGCTGTACTTAAGTAGATTTTTCAGGTATCTGTACTTTATTTGAGTATTTATTTTTCTGACTACTTTTGACTTTTACTCCCTACATTTTTACACAAGTATCTGTACTTTCTGCTTCTTACATTTTCAAACAGACTCGTTACTTTACTCGTCTCAGAGAAGTTTGCATTTCTGGTCTCTGCGCCCTCAAACACCAAATGATCTGAGCCTAAATAGCGGAACAATAACATATTCTTATGTGTTATTCTTGTGTGTTGCTGTCACAATCCTATTGGCGTATCCTCCATCACTGGGGCATATCGCATACAAAGGGATTAAAGAGGCAAAACCATATAGCGCTATAATCAGGGGTTACAGGGGGAAGGACCGAGGGCAGATGTCCTTAAGTTGTGCTCGCTGTACTTCCAGGATCTTAGCTAGAGCTACTGAAGAGGAGCGAAAATAACACGTTGAAGGTCATTTTAAAGGCAACATTTCTAAATGCTAAAAAAATATCAGCAAACACACAAAGTGTCTGCAGTTTGTCACACAGTGTGTCTGCTAGCTAAAAGAAGAGATGCTGTATTTCCAGGAGAGAGAGGAATGAAACAAGTTCACTGAGAGATGTAAGAAAGAGGACAGGAGAGGAAGAAGAGAGGTTAGAGTTAAAGATAAGGACTGCAAAACAAACTGAGGTACGCTAACTTTGTGTAATTCAAAGATTGTATTAAAATACTGCAGTTTAGTGCAGGATAAACAGGTCAGATTGTTGTACTGTATTTACAGTAAAGCTCTGTGTTGGACTGGTGCACGTTCATGGTCACAGTTACAGGTTACATGAAGTGCAGCAGAGATTAGTTTGAATCAAAGCTGCTGATGCTCAGATTCATTCACTGAATCCAACATTTATACAGTCGGCTACTTTTACTTTCTTTCTTTGTGTACATTTCAGAGCCTGTACTCTTTTACTTTTAGTTAGATAAAGAAGTTGAAGCAGTACTTCAACTTTTACCAAAGTATTTTTTAACACAAGTACTTGTACTTCTGCTTAAGTACAGAATGTCAGTACTTTGGCCTCCTCTGACTAATATAAAACTGACCACACGCAGTAAAAGAGTGACTTCTCTTTCTTCAAAGATCAGCTGTGGATCAGAGGCCACAGGGCTGGACGAGATGAAGGGGTGCACTTTGCTGCTGTTATTCTGTGAGTACATTGATTTCCTCTGTTTGAGCATCACTGATTAAGGAAAACTTTTTTCTGCTGTTTACCTGAGAGCTTGATTGGAGATCCAGTTGGTTATTTTCTTTAATTTATTTTTGTTTGTTATTAAATAAAGATGAATGTTAAAACAAAACACTGTGTGGTTCCTTGATTCAGTTTAACTGCTACTGCACCGTCACACAAATGAAACTCGTGCTGTTTATGACTTGTTTTAAGTTATGTTAATGCTTTGTTCATATTCAGTGTCATTTCTTTTTTAATTTCCTCTTAATGTTTATTGTCATGTTTCCAGCCTGTTTAACAGCTCACATTATATGAGTAAAAAATGCTGACGGGCAAGAACTGTGCCATCTGAAATCAGCTTGTTTGCTTTGATTTCATGATTTAAGTTTTCTGTCAGTTTGATCATGTGTTGATCTTTAATATTTGTTTTAGTGCTCAGCACACTCTCTGGAAACACGGAAGGTGAGAAAATGTTTTCTTTGCTTCCCATTTATGTCATATGTGTAACTTTTTTCCAACTCTTGTATAACTCTTTGTGCGTGTCTACATTTGATATAATTGTTTATTTTATAATGTATGTAACATTTAGGTTAATGTATCTACACATATTTTAAAATGAATAGCAAGACGGAGATCATACCCATGAGGCCAACTGTGTGTTTATTGTAGAGTTTGTTGCCTTCATGTGGATCAGTTTAACAGATTGAGATGTTATCCAGCAGAAACCACTGCTGTCACAACAACAGCAGACAGTTATCATATTCCTCTTTGTAGTGATTATCTCACTCACCTCTAAAAGTCTCTGAAAGATTAACTGACTGAATTACACATTTACCTATTGTGGGCAGTGTTGTCTTTATTTTACTGTTTAATGTGTCACTCATAGCCTCCATAGGCATCCACGTGTGTAATAAATGTAATAAATGTGTAAACATAACAAAGTTTTCCTCTCAGGCATACATGTTATTACACTTAAGGTTTCTTTTAACTGACACCACAAAACTACATTACACTGGGTCTGAATACCTTTTTTCCAATAATGCCCTCCATCAGTCTCTAAACTACACACGAGTCTGGTGTGGTCACAGCAGCTAAAGAGCTAAGTTAATGTTAATGTCATTTATTTTCTAAAGAAAGTCACACAGTGACTAGCACTTTTTCTCTTTATAAACTCAATGACAGATTTCGGGTGTCCAGATGTTCAGTAAACCTAAGACAGGATTCATGATTATAACAATAGAAAAGAAAGTCAAAGTGTTTTAAATATCAGTTTGTTTATGCTGATGTTTGTTTTTATTTTATTTTGTGAACAGCTCCCATTAAGCCCACTGTGATCCTGCAGCCATCCTGGACTCAGATATTCAGTGGTGAGACAGTCACTGTCAGATGTGAGATTCAGGGAGGTGGAGGAACTCAGTGGACGTATGAATGGAGACCAGCCAAGTTAAACACACCTCCAACATCCAATGAATACACAATCAGCAGAGCTACTGAGTCTGACAGTGGAGGATACAGCTGCCGGGGCAGAAGGGACTATTTCTTCACAGGGTGGAGTGATACCATCACACTGACTGTATCATGTAAGTTGGATTCATTTTATTTACATTATCTGTTTTATCCAATTAATTTCTTTTTTTTTTGTCGGGGGGAGGAGTTTGTCAGGAACAATGTTTGGTAGCAAAGGGTCTGAAAATCAGCTTCATGAAACAAAAAAGGAAATAAATCTTTTAGTGATTAATGAATCTGCTGTGGTTTGTTGTAAGACAGTCTAGTATGTCAAATATGCAGGAACTTTTCTTTTTGTTACCAACAACTAAATGACTTACTGAATGTGTAAAGTTTAATTATTAGTACTTCATGCAGCAAATTATATTTGAACCTTTTACTTTTGTAACCTCAACAGCAGGTAA
>JAMQGT020003918.1:0-14571 GCA_024447675.2 Pterophyllum scalare
TATGTTTATGGCTGACCTTGGTTAGATTAGGTATTACTACATTTTGCATATGAACGCAGCTTTTAAGCATAGTCCACAAATTTTCAGTAGGGGCTGAGGTTCATGCTTTGGGAAGGCCATTCCAGAAGCTTAATGTTAGCCTGCTTTATCTATTCCAAAACCAATTCTGATGTATGTTAATGCTGGTTTTGACAAGTGCTATAGAAGTAAAAATATTTATCTTAAAGTCTGTTATCCTCATTATTTAAGTGTGAGGCAGCTTACCTTGCAATAAGTTTGTTCTCATGCTCGGGGACCTCTGCAGGAGCATGTGCACCTCCTGCATGAGCTGCTCCTTATTCAGCTCCTTCTGCTCAACACTCTGTTTCAGGTGTTCATATTCAACAATCCGCAGCTGGCCCTGTCCCAATGCAGCTGTTTCCCTGCTGCCGCTCAGGGTGTTAATCCCAAACACCTGAGCTCTGGACCTGGTCACTGAGTGCCACCACTGGTCCAGCAGGTTCCTCCTAAGCTCCATGCCCAGAGGTCCATAGTTGCAGCACAGCCCGCGCTGAAACAGCTCTACGTTACTCTGACCTGGAGAGACATAATACCGGTCCACGCAGAGCTGCAGCAACATCCTGACCCGGTCTTGAGTCTCAGTCTGTGCTGTGCTGCAGCGTCTCCAGCTGCGCTGCGGCAGCAGTGTTGCAGTGCACCGTTTGGTTCTGAAAGTGAAGGAACGCCTCGACAGGACGTTTCTTACACACAGAGTCAACATGATGAAGAAACGGCTCCAAATGTCAGTGTGTTCAAAGAAGCCTTCATTGGCAAATAAACTTTAAATTCTGCAGATTTCAAATATTCGCTAAACTCACGTCCTAATTTGCCCCATAATCTGTATGGAAAACACGGACTGAACAGTACAGGTAAACTGCGGCTTACTGTTAAACTCTCAATGAAAGCAAACTTTAGCGAACTCCGTTAACAGCAGCGTCCACAGCTGTCGGTGCATTTAAGACTCGGACAGTTTCTCTGCTGTCACACAACTAGTGTTCAACTCCAACCACTGCGCAGTTTACATCTCACAGGAGATAAATCACCATATATATCGGTATTAGCAACTCATCCGCTACATGTGGTGTGTGATCTGGAAATTCTATCTTTATATCCGGGTAAAAGAGAATTTCAAAATAAAACGAAAACATCCGTAGGCTTAAGTCCTGAACTATATTGGTGCGTGGAGGTCGCCCGTGAGTCTGTACCCGTAACTGTACACAAACACTGAGATTAATTTGGATTTAGTATACATGTCATTATCGCATCTCTATTCCTTTTTAACAAATAAATTTATGATTAGTACTGTGGTTCTTAAACCTTTTCCGTCATCCCCCACTTCGCCTGAAGAAATCTTTTCACGCCCCACGCCAGGCGAGATCCGGTGGGGGTGGGCGGGAATACCATGTGGGAATGCGATGTTAACAAATACAAGTAAATGGACTGAACTTCATAAATCGGCTTTTTACAAAGTTGTTTAAGCTAATGCGTGTCATTCACACATGCACTAATATATGGGAAACTGATAGGCACCAAAAATAACGTTAATTATTATTATATGATAATCATAAATATTAAATTAGGGTTACGGTACAGGCATCAAACCAGTTTATTTTCTAATGTTTTTATGAGTGTTTACAACTACCGACATTTGTAACACTGTTACTATGATGATAAATGTCTACAATAACCAGATCTTGACATGTAGATATAGAATCTGTAGGTTTTATGAAATTAAATAAAAGCATTTTTATATTCAGGGATTTCGCCAATTTAAGTATAATTACTGGCAATATTTTAAGACAAAAATGAGCAAAGGCAGCAAATTAAAATAAACTGCAATAGACACTGATCAACTTCATTTTATGTTAGCTGTGAAACTAAAATTATAGATCCGTGTTTTTATTGCATACAATACTTTTTTTATGGTTAAAAAGGTAAAACAAAAAAAAGGAGCTATTTCTAACTTTTGTAAAGTGCTTTATAAATTAAATGTATTATATTATTATTATTACAGATAAATCAATCAGTCTTTATTTGTATCAGAGTAGTTAGTTCAGGCCAATGTAGTTGAGTAAAATTGACTTCACTGTTTGGAGGCTGGTCTCACTATGACAGATTGTTCAGTGACTTCCTCTCCACCACAATTTAATTAGTTCAACCAGTCACAGAGACAGCTTTCCTGACCAGTTTTTCCAGTGTTTCTGTCACCAGTTCCAATGTGGCTCCACAGGCAGACCACATCAACTGACTGACAGGAAATCTCCAACATTTTGGTGCACACATTTAAGAATCTCAGCTTCCTTAGGAAGGAAAGAGCTCGCTCGTCCTCTTCTTGTGATCAGCCTCGGTTTCCACCAGATAACATCGGAGAGCTCACTGTGCTATACCTTTGTCCATATATAGCACACAAAAGCACACGTGTGTGTGTGTAGTTATTAGAAAGATGTCATCTGGACATAAGATACAGAGTATTATGATTTTTTATGGTTTTTGGTTATTTCAGGTGTGCTCCTTATTGGACCTACAATGCTGTGATGTGACCCCCTTGTGTAATCCCCATTTACATATAAAACAAGTACTTCATGTTCTTGAGATTACGTATTTACATTGCAGTTCATATTTTTAATAGAATAGAATAACTGTATTGTCATTATACATCACATCTAATGAAATTACAGGTGTGTCTCCCATTGTGCAGAAGTATAAAGCAAATAGAAACAGAATAGAATAAGATAAGTAAAACATAAATACAACACTTTGTACACATCTGTTTAAGTTATATTTACACAGCTAAGGAAAAATATCACAATAATAAATATACTTACTGAGAATATGAGTACGGTTAGGCAGGGTGAAATTTTTAATAAAGGAACACAGAGGCAGGTAGATGCTGGAACAAGACAAAACACTGGTGTCCCATCTGGGCTCATAACCAGTAAAAGGAAAAGAAGCGAACATAACATTTTAAATTCCACTTTTCTTTAGTTGACGTATGGGTGCCCTCTAGAGGCCATGAAGTGTAACTTATGCAGTGAGGAATCAGGCCTGCATATCTGCTACCTACATGTGCATGTGTGATTAGTCAAAATAATGTAAGATTATTAAATTCCAAGGATATTATATAGTGCCCTTAATGTAAGTAGAGCAGAACTGTATTTTAATAACAGTTAACGTCTCCACTTGTTTCATAAGGAGCATTCTGTAGTTGGTTTGCTTTAAAAATATCAAAATGCATTTGTGGGATTAGTCTGTGACAATGGCTTGCTACAGACTGGATAGAGTGGGCCAGAGCGAGAGGTTAGTTTACAGCAAAGTTAATCTGTGATGAATTAGTGTGGTCTGCACTTGGTCTTCTTCGATTGGGTGACTGCAGTTTAAATGAGCAGCTGCGAAAATCAGGGGGAGGGCATTGCATAATTTCAGAAAACGGCATTTTAAATGCCGTCATATCTGCACATTTGAATTCATCACACTAAACAGGTGGTTTGTGGTGATGATAATTCCACACAACTCTGGTATAATCTGCTTTACTAATTTTAGCATTTTTAAAAACACTTCCTAAAAATCATGAAAGTGGGTTAATTTGTGGCACAATTACTTCTCAAAGATTATTCTCTGCTATTATCTAAAAATCAGGAGGCCGTGGGGCAGACCCAGGACACGGTAGAGCCTCTTTTGGCTGGCTCAGGAATTCCTTGGTGTGCCCCCTGTAAGAGCTGGAGGCCGGGGAGAGGGAGGTCTGGAGATCTCTGCTTAGACTGGTGTCCCCATGACCCAGATAATGGACAGACAAGTGGATGGGATCCAAAAAACCCTACAGCAAATTCCCTTTGACTTTTCACAATGGAATCAGAGACATGCCAGTTTCCCTGTGGCACTATGGAGAGGCACCAAACTCTATGTCAAAACACAAGACCCCCAAGTTCCTCAGAGATGACACAGCACAAGTTACCATTTTATTTCCTTTTTTTTTTTTTTTATTTAAAAAAGGGCTTACACATACCCTTTTTTATTTATGATCTCAATAACATCACTTTAAACATACCACAAACTGAAAACACTGTATTACCTAGTAAAAATAAATTACTGAGGAATGTAACAAAAGAAAACAAAAGAAAAAAAAAACAGTTAAGGAAAAGTGCAGCAATCATGGTTGCACGATAGGAGACATATTTATGACTCCATTTAATGCTCTGGGTTTACTGAATAATTCCAACCCTGCTGTAAGCAAAACAAAGTTAAACAGTACAAAGGATAATAATAATAATAATAATAATAATAATAATAATAATCATACTGTAAGATTTCAAGATTAAACAAAAATCCATGTTGGTTCCACATATTGTGCATATATCATATCTACTGAGGGAAGGGTGGTGGCATGGGGTAGGGCACCATTGGTGGTGGGGGTGGTGGCTGCTGGGCCTGTGGGGGTGGCGGCTGGGAGTTGAATGGGAATGGTGGGTGGTTCATACCATTCTGAGTGGGCCTCTGCATGCCCCCAAACTGAGGGGGGCCCTGGAAGTTTTGGTTACCAAAGCCACCCACCTGGTTTGCCGGAGCACCGAAATTACCCTGTCCATTGCTGTTGCTGTAATTGTTGCTGCCATAGTTACCGCTAGAGTTACCACTATTGCCTCCATAATTGCCACCATTTTGGGCCTTACTGCCACCAAAGGAGCTCTTCGGGCCACTGCCGAACCCTCTATCGCTGTCCCTGTAGCTATTACCACTGAAGTTACTCCTCCCACCCCCAGAATACCTATCCCGACGGTCATCCTTGTAGCCACCTCTTCCCCTCTTCCACGACCTGTGTGAGACAAAAAGAAGAGTGGGGAAAAAAAGTGGGTTTAAACACTGTGGCTGTGACACCAAGCAACAGTAACAAGTCAAATCACTCACTCACACACAGTGGTTCAATTAAAAAACAAAAAACTAAATCTTGAGTGACATTTTACCTCCTCTGTCCTCTGCCATCTGGATCAGCTTGGGGTTAATGGCCTGGTTGGCCTCGCGGAGCACAGAGATCAGGTCACTGGCTTGTTTCATGTTGTTTGGGGTGAAGAAGGTGTAGGCCGTGCCCGTTTTTTGACTTCGGGCTGTGCGTCCAATGCGGTGGATATAATCTTCGGAGGAGTTAGGGTAGTCATAATTGATGACAAATTTGACATCCTCCACATCTGTGAAAGTGTTGCAGTGTGGCAAAACAAAACAAGGAGGCCACAAAAGATTTGGCACACCACAACAGCCAGATCAAAGCGAAACGTTAGCAACTGGGAAGGCTGGGGGGTGGGGGGAGAAAAGTGATCGTTAGGCTGTGGAGGAAATGCGTTAAAACACTAGAATTGCGTACAAATCTACTCCATGGGAATACTACTGTGGGAAGAGAGAAACGATGCACACTCCAGTTGCTTACCATAATCAAAAGACATGATTCTCCCTTTTGTTACCAAGGGAGAAAAAAAATGGATTTAAGTCTTACCATTAAGGAGTATGCATTCACTAGTCCTTTCCCAATGCAGCGAAATCCCCCACAAATTGTCAAGTGACATCCAGGAGCTTCTACGCAGTTGGGCCACGATATGCACTGGGGCCTCCTCGTGCCAATATAGGACCATTGAGTGGTACATTTTTGCATATCCAGGCTTTTCCCAGTACACTCTCAAAAGAAGCTTGTTATTAAAGGCCGCACTGCACGTCTTGCCAAGACAAAATAGACCGAGTACTAATTTAAACAGGGGCCCCTTCAAAAACCATGAAAAAGACCCAAACATTGAACCCTGTGGGACCCCCCTTAGCGAACGCAGAAAAAAAATCCCACCCCCCACCCAACCCCCTTCATCAGTATCATCAAGGCAAGATCTTCCAAGAAGCCAGTGTTCACTTGAGAAAATGTCTCTTGTTGGCAGGTCTCGACATGACTATAAAACGCAGGCGAGGGAGGAACTTTGGTTTGAGCTGACTCTCTTTTCCTCTCACTAGATGTTCCCACTACCCCTAAAACACATGTGCCAGGTCTCATCAATTTTCAGAGACAAGATTTCAAACTGCTCTCTCCATTTCAAGGAATCCAGCACTTTGACGGGAAAAGAAAACAACTGAAAGCTTTGACAAGCTCACACCCATGCTACGTGATACAAGCTCCGAAAGGTAACAATTGTTCCAAATCTCAAACAAGTGACTTGCAATACAGCGCTCTCTAACACAACAGCATGCAAGGCAAAAGTCACAGCATCAAGCATATGTTTATTTGATTTTTTTTTTTCTTTTTTAACGTTTGAGTTGGAAACAGCTGGATGGCATTTGTCAGGTGAAATCCATGGACAGAGAACAGATGTGTGCGTATTTCAACAACATATCAGAGACAAAGGCTTAGCCACACAGCCTTTTGAAGATCACTGGCACACAAGAGCTTTCACCTCTCTAGGCCCACTGGGTGGCAAGCCAGTTGAGCAATTCCAATATGTCATCCTGCTCCCTCTCGGGGCCTGGGACTGTCATGCCTAGCGCCTGCCACAAAGACTCCACCTTAAGGTGAGAAAAACTCAGAAAATGCATAGAAAAAGTTAAAGAAAGCAAAAGCACTTTCTTTAAAAAAAGTGTAACACTGATAATAAAGTAGTACAATTCAAAGGCACACTGACCTAAGCCTCGGGAGGCCACGTCTGTAGCAATGAGAATTGGAGCTTTGCCATATCTGAACTCTGAAAGGAAAGGGACATTATTCACTCAACATGCAGAGTGACTGTTGCTGTATCAAGGACCTACATCCATTGTAATTAGTATGACATGCAATAATATATGATCACTTACCATTAAGGACCCAGTCCCTCTCCTGCTGGCTCTTGTCTCCATGGATTCCCATTGCAGGCCACCTGTAACAGACACACTGAGTGTTACACACTACCGCCAGATTAAACAAAGTCTCACAACAATCTTCAAACACCTTCAGGCTCTTATTTATTTATTTAGGCAGTTATTTTGAAAGGTTATCTAAATTAAATTTCTTTCATGTGTCACCAGGTCAAAACATGCATGTATATTTACATCAGAATTTAATACAAATCGCTTCCAACATTTGCTGAACTTGACTGTAACTAAGGATTTTAAAAGCTTTTTTCTCCTTGGGTAGTTAGACTGATATCTCCATCTTTGCTGTTGAGGAATTCTTACAATGAACAGACTTAAGTCTAAACTTTACTGCTGAAAATATCAATTAAAGTAAAAACAGGGAATCCTTACCCATCTCTCCTCATCCTCCTGGTGAGCTCATCACAACGTCTTTTGGTCTCCACAAAGATAATGGTCTTGTTCTCCTTTTCGCTCATGATCTCCTCCAGCAAACGGATCAGTCTTACAGAGAGCAGACAACAGAGAAAACAAGTGAGTCCCGTGGCTGGGCATTATTCTTATACTGGCTGAATAAAGCACTCTACTGATTTAAAGTACTGTTACGTATTGTGTTTCAGCTGCTAAGGTGAAATACTGTGAAGATGGTATGAATACAATAGGATCAGTGCCATTTGAGATTTAATAAAATTATTTCTCTTGATCTACAGTGGGTATTTAAACACAGTATTAAATGGAGAAGATAAGAGGATCTCTGACAGCTAAGCACTCATTAAGGGTGGTGTAAATCATTTACTCACTTGTCCTCCTTCTCCAGGTCATTGCAAACATCAACTATCTGCAGGATATTGTGATTGGCACTGAGCTGCAGTGCTCCAATATTGATCTGGACATAGTCCTTCAGAAAGTCCTCTGCCAGCTGACGAACCTCCTTAGGCCAGGTGGCGCTCCACATCAGGGTCTGACGGTCTGGCTGGTGAAGACAACATGGAGTGTACCAACATAATTTTACTTATTTAACTACAAAACTAAAGGCTTCATCTGGTATTCTGGTTGAGTTCTAAGGTCTTGTTTGGTCAACATTTGCCAGCTAAGACTTTATTTCACTTGGGTGAAGTATTTCTCATACAAAACCAACTAGTAGTCACACTTACACTGTTAGATTAAAAGAAATGTGAACTGTCTGCAGAGTGAGAGCAAATACAACTTACTCGAATTTGTTCCACTATCTTGCGGATCTGAGGTTCAAATCCCATGTCCAGCATGCGGTCAGCTTCATCCAGCACCAGATAGGTGCAACGACGCAAATTAGTCTTACCGCACTCCAAGAAATCAATGAGACGACCTGGAGTAGCAATGCAAATCTCGACACCTTAAACAAAAACAGGAAAAAAACAACACAATTTTTTTAGGTAAATCCAAACAAATCAAGTCTTAATCCTTAAATAAATATTGAAAAGAAAACATACCCCTCTCAAGGTCCCTGATTTGGGGCCCTTTGGGTGCTCCACCATAAATGCAGGTGCTCTTCAGACGGGAGGCCCTGCCGTATTCAGCCGCCACCTGCTGCACCTGCTGGGCCAGCTCACGGGTTGGTGCCAGCACCAAGCACTAAAGAAATGATTGACATTTTTTATGGCCCATTCTAGTGTGTGTTTTTTTTTCTAGACAACAACAGATATGGTATATAATGGTATAAACACATTTAGCTTAAATTTTTAATACATGTAATTTTCCATTGTATGGCCTATTTTTAGTTGCAAACTTGTATTTTGCCAGTAAAGGTAAAATGTTATTAGGTGCCAAAAATGAATGAGTAAAAACACAAAAGAGGCTCACACTATTAAAGGTTTGGGTGGGCTGCAAACTATTTGCAGATTTCAAAACGGCAATATAAAGTTTGGGAATGGCTGTTATACACAATAACATTTGTATTCACACACACTTGAACAATATATTTTATCCTTACAATAGGTCCATCACCATGCTCCAAGAATGGCTGATGTTGGATGTGCACAATTGCAGGCAGAAGGTACTAAAAAAAAGAGAAAGGAGTCAATACTACATGTAATCCAACCAATAATGCATAACTTTGCATCAGCATTTCCAAATAAAATTTGAGTTTTCTGCCATGTATCTCCATAGCATCAATGGGCTGAATTTCCTGCATAAGTCAGCAATGTTATGGTCTTAAGTCATAACATTTTGTCCTTAATGATATTTTACAATTCATAGTATTGGTCAATCTCAATTCAGCCACACTTGTGCTTAGTTTACACTCACTGTTGTCACCCTTGGGAATTCCAACAGTGCAATGCACGATGCATGCCAATTTTGGTAACTAGTGGGTGGTACAGTAGGGTCACTTGTGCCTAAATACCCATAATAAAAAATAACCCAAAAAAGAAAAACAACATAAAATCAAAGACTGGCTGAATTCATCTAAGAGCAAAACACGTTTATGATAATCACACTGAAAAAAAGAATCTACAGTAGTCAGTTTATTTTTTCATTTACAGACACACAAAAAAAGAAGCTCCAAATGGGTTTATAGACCAAGGGCTCAGAGTCTGCATTTGCTAGCACTGTGCTATGTCTTAAAAGACCTTAGTAGGCAAAAGTAACATCATGGCAGCATTCATTTCATTTGCCATCTTGGTAGAAATGGTTAGAAAAATTAGAACACTACTTACTGCGAGGGTCTTCCCAGAGCCGGTCTGAGCGATGCCAACCATGTCTTTGCCACTCAGGGCTACAGGCCATCCCTGAGACTGGATTGGAGTTGGTTCGGTCCAATTTTGTTTGACAATTACATCCATGACGTAGCCTGAGGACAAAAGTCACGCGAGTTAAGTAGCTGAAGCCAAAATATTGAGCGTAATACAGGAAGTCTAAATTATTTAGGTAACATGAATTTCTACTCACTTGGAAATGCAGCTTCATGGAACTTTACAATTGGTTTGGGGCAATCTCTGCCTTTGACCGTCACTTCTTTGCTTCTTCGGTACTGTTCAACCTCTTGCTGGAATTGCAAAAAAAAAAAGTCATAAGCTCAAGCTGAAATGTTTTGTTTTTTTTCCCAGTTAAAACTTAAACAGAGAAATATCTATAAACAGGCCTTACAAGTGGTCTGCGAGTGACATCTGGGTGCTCCTGGTAGAAGTTCTTTTGAAACTTAGGAAGCTCGTCTAGGTTCCAGTGCTTCTTTCGCAGCCTCTCACCCGGGTTGCCGAACTTTCCTGGAGGAGGTCCACCCCTGTTGCCTCCTCCACCACCACCAAAACGAGGGGGCCCGCCACCATATCTTTCAGTAAAAGAGATGCCATTTATTAAAAAGGGACCCCCACATAAATATTCCCAAGGATGAAAAACTAATTTCTAACTAACTGCAGTGGTAGGCAGTGGAATGAAGTGTGAGTATCTCAGCATCATTGCAGAGGTTTTGACCTCTCTTTTGTTAACCTAGTTATAAAACTGTGCAATTAGAATATACTACATAAAAACGTCAGTGTATTAGACTGCATCTGTTCAGTTTATAATTGTGATTTTTCCACTTGATTCGATTCTTTGCCGTCATTTATTTAGTTTTATGGGCTTTTTTTGGGTTGTTATTTTCGAAAAACTGTAAATAACCCGAATAAAATCATGTTCTGAGTGGCAACAATTTCATAACTTTATTTCACCAAAACCAGAAAGAAAACGATATAAAATAAATAACAGAAAAATGGTTCATAAACAATATTCAGTTACCAAATTTTAAAACATTTTTTAAATGCATAAATAGTTGATTACCAATAAAAAAAAATCCATATATAACTGAATGCTGACTGCATTCAAAACGCTTGCGGGGCCATTTTTGAACACTGCTTCCGCATAAACATTAAGCTGTCACATTACCTAGCAGAGTTTGACGTGAGCCGGTAAACACACGGTTAAAGGGGTACGCTATAGGCTTTCGTTTTGCCTCCGGTGATAGAAAACGGGTCGTTGCTAATAAATTGGGCCTCTGCGACATAAATCTTCTATCCGCAAGAGAAGACACTTCTGCGTCACATGCCCCGGTAACGGGAAGGCTGCCGTGCAAACGCCGACACGGAGCCGCCGTTCGCTGCCATTTTATCTCCAAACGGCAGGGAAATGGATTACATTACACTGGCAGGGCCGCCGCCCGTATAAAAACAAATGTACATTTTAATACGAATATTTGACTTAATAACAAAAAAGCGACAGTAAACTACGAAACCCCCACAGTGACATTTGTTTTGAGCCCACTGATAAGACAGTGATGCAGTCAGCGGCTAAATGCTACACTTGACATTTTGTTGCTAACATTAAGAAAACTTACCCTCTATCTCTGCCACGATCTCTGTCTGAAAACCCAGGCATTGTACAGTAGACTGCTGTGGGTTGGGTATTGTAAGTACAAATAGCTGTTGCCGGCGTATAAAACAGGCGAAGAGTCTACGAGCTGAAATCGGTACCGGGAAATAAAAAGAAAATGCCGGCAGACAAAAGTCTGTCTACAGAGACGGAAACGAGGTCAGACGGGACGGATTACATTCGTATCAATGCGCGTCCCTTATTCCAATCCTCTGTGGTACTATTTTATGCACGCATTCAGGGCTGTGAAATTTATTTCCACATTATATCCAAAACACGGTTTTTTCTTGTATTTTTGTCCACCCGTTTATATCAGTGCCGTAAGGATAAAAACAAAAAATATCCCTCTATATAAGATAGCAAAACAGCTGCAGCTACCAAAACACTTAAACCTCCATTACCTACATTACCGAAGATCCTGGCAACCGAGTGTAAGTTTGTAAAAAAAAATTTTTAATATATATTTATTAAAATTTTCAACAATTATAAACAGCAAAAAGAAAAAAATGAAAAATACAAATAAATAAATAAAATAAAATAAAATTTCGACAAACATTTGGCCCATAGACATAGACATAATCAGTTTCTAGAGTCCCAATCCAATATTAGCTGCATATACAAAAGATATAGCACTTATTATTATTAGTAACTAATAAAAGACCATATTCACAGATAATATTTACAATACAAAGGCTCTTCTAAAGATTTTAGAAATATTCATTCTCATATATAACAAAAAAGGTTCCCATTGTAAAAATTTTTAATGCAAAACTTTAACTGCATCAACAATCACTTACATAACTTCAAAAAGAAATTTGTGTTATGCTACTGTTGTGATGTTCAACTGGAAATGCATTTAAAAAAATGTTCTTAAACTCTTTGTCTGGATTGTCATACTGGGATACTCTGCTTATTTAATGGGCTCTGCATATAAGCATAAAAAGTTTATAATTATGTCTGTGTTTTGTTGGTGTGATGGGGCTGTATGGTTTTTAGGATTTACATGTATGTGTATTGTACTTGTATCCTGCATCTGTGTGTACCTGCCCAGCAATGAACAGTGCACAAGAGAGGTGAAAAAGAGAGTGCAGGCAAAGTGGAGCGGGTGAAGATGAGTGTCAGGGGTGATTTGTGACAGAAGAATAGGAGCAAGAGTGAAACGGTGGGTTTACAAGACTAGTGAGACCTGCTGTGATGCATGGTTTGGCGATGGCAGCTCTAACAAAAAGACAGGGTGGCAGAGCTGAAGATGCTAAGATTTTCTTTGGGAGTGACCAGAATGAACAAGATTAGAAATGAGTATGTCAGACGGACAGCTCAGGTTGAGCATTTTTTTGTTGCATTTTGGAGAGGCAAGGTTAAGATGATTCTGACATGTGCAGAGGAGAGATAGTGGATACACTGGACAAAGGATGCTGAAGATGGAGCTGCCATTCAGGAGGAAAAGAGGAAGACTACAGAAGATTCATGGATGTAGTGAAGGAGGACATGCAGAGGGTTGGTGTGACAGAAGAGGATGCTGCAGCGACCCCTAAAGGTAGCAGCCAAAAGAAGAAGAAAGAAGTATGTACCTGCCTAAGTACTGCAGATGGCAGTTCCAGCCAACCTTCTGCATGCACCAGTGATTTTTGATAAATTAGATTTGTAGCAAATAAACATAATTTGCAGGAGACAGAGTTGTGCCATGATTTATTAAAAAAAAAAGACAGCTGAGATAAAGGAGCAAATAGACATTACTGCAACAAAATCCAGACAAATTAACAAAATATCCAGAGTAATAATGATATGTAAACATTTATTTGACAAAGAATATTGCTAATGTAACATAATTAATTCATAAATAATAATTAAAGACATAAACAATGTGAAAAATGGTTGTCTACAACAGATTATGGTACTTGCAGAGACACAGATTGAGAAACAATTAAAATCATAACCCAGATAATTTTTAACATATGCAATCTTGTTTTTATCTGGAAAATTTAAAAAAAATTAAGCTTTTTAAAAATAATTTTCTTTTACTTTGCAAATTGTACTTGTGCAAAAACACAAATTAAAACATGCACGAAGTATCTCAAGGCAACAGATGTGCACAAAGCCATGCAGATGATACACAACCTCTGATAGCATATAAAAATTTGGCATTTTGATCATTTGTGTACTTAATATCACAGCAAAACTGAAACATTGCACATGAACTGATGTATCCTGGCTTAATTTTCTTTAAGTTACTTTTGAATCTGTGTTGCCAGAATGGTACGTAGACTCCAGTAAAAACAATAATTCTGTCCAAATATGTTTGAATGACTATTTTTATATGTATGTTTTTTTTAATATTTATACATGTACTGTTCTGCGGCCAGCAGTGCTGTTTTACCCATCCATTCCCAGGGCCTTCTTCAGTCAGGACAAGCCGGATCCTCAGATTGTTTAGGCTTCGGTTTCTGTGCTACAGAGGGAGAGAGCGAGATGCCAGTAAGGCATTATTTTCACTGTTAATACTCTGCTTTGCAGCTGTGTTTCATGGTTGCTTCGGCTTATGTTTCACTTTAGAGTTTCAAACCAGCGTGCTAAAATTTACAATTAATATCCATTACATTATAAAAGGAAAAATATATTTTATGCCATTCAGTTAGCAAACTCCTGTTACAAAGTCCGTGTATTACAGAATAATTTCTACTCATTTCTAATTTGAACAAATTTGCCCCATTGAGCAGGAATATGACTGACTTCATTATCCTTACAGTGCCCACTGTCATTCAACTGCTCTATTAATATATTATGCTGCATTATTATAGATAAAGCTGCCCAGCTAAGTCATTTAAATCAACTGCAGCTGAAACATTAAAGTGATATGCACATCAGTCAGTGAATATTTAAGGTTCAGTGATGTAATGTCTCTGATTCTGCTCAATGTGTATTTTTACTTTACGTACTTTAAGTACATAACTGATGCTAAAACTTTAGTATTGTGTGTAATAAAAATAATAAACTTAAAAATACTTTATCACAATTTTGGGAAATTCATTCAGCATTAATTTTCTCAAACACGTTTTCTTTTCCTTTTTCTTTTTTGTTTGAGGACACAGTTTTTAACTAGCTTTCTACGGCATATTAATTTCAGATCAGTTATTCTGACCTCCTGTGGGTGCCACTGCTTGGAAATATCCCTACTTCATTGTCTTGCTTTTATTCCCCCCCCCACGTCTAAAACAAACATAGAGAAGTGAAGTCCATGTTGAAAAAAACTCTGATGTATAGGTGGAACTAGATATGTAACTGAACGAAGTAAGCTACATAACA
>JAMQGT020003919.1:0-23904 GCA_024447675.2 Pterophyllum scalare
GTTTGCTCATGTTGTTCTTTTAAGGCAGGATTATGTTGCATTTGAAAATGTGCAGGAGTCTGCACTTGGCACAATAGATTGTTCAGTTCTGGGCAGCTGGTGTAAAAAACTGCTTGGTCTGAAGAGATGGTTGCTATGAGAACAGGACCCAGTTTAAGCTTGAGGCACTGTTGTAAGACAGATTTGTATGTTTAAAGTCGAGTAGCCTGATTCATGAGTGCGACCAGTGAAGAAGACACTAAATAAAGATTCAACTTGTTGATTGACAGAATCTGAAATCAAAGAGGACTTTGTTTCCATTACTGTCAACTTAGACACGAGCTCCCCAGGTACATACAGGCTTTTACTTGATGCAGGACCCGAGGCAGACTGACTTCACATTGCTGGGTTGTCGCTCTTATTCAGCTGAACTCAAACTTTTTAAAATGACAGCATGTTTTTCTGCTGCTCTGGTGTTCTCAGAGCAGTCCAGGTACTTCCTGCATTCATCTTGTTCCAAATCATTTTAATACATGAAGACTTAAAGACATACTGTTGTCACTGTGCTTGTTTGTTGTTCCAGAGATCCAGATCAAAATCCAGATCAAGATCCAGATCAAAATCAAGATCAAGATCCAGGGAGAAAGACAGATCCAGATCCAGGGAACAAGATCGATCCAGATCCAGGGAACAGGACAGATCCAGATCCAGAGAGAGAGACAGAAACCGATCCAGATCCAGAGAAAAGGACAGATCTGCGTCAAGAGGGAGAGCGAGATCAAGATCAAGATCCAGAGGGCGAGAGAGGTCCAGGTCAAGAAGACGTGACAGATCCCGATCCAGGGAGAGGGACAGGGACCGTTATGACAGAAGACGCTATGCACGGTAACAGATAAAGCATGTAATTGCTGAAGGTTTTGTGGTGGGCTTGTGCCCATTTTAGTTTGAATCTTTTGAGTTTCCTGCACCTGTGTGGCCACCAGCCCATGTGGGTTAACAAGACTGAGCAGTTTCACAAGTTTCAAATGCATTTAAGAAACATTTTACTTAACAGAAATATGTGAGACATTATTAGATATATGTGACACACACGTTATTAGGCATGGTTTCCTCTTTCTTAGCTGCTAGACAACTTTTATAAATCTTACTAAAACAAAAAAACCTCCACTTTAAAACACCAACTTAGTATTGATATAATTTGACTGCTCTGGATTAATCAAATCAGATTCAAACCTGAGGTTTTGCACCTGTCATAAATACCTCCAGAAAACATAATTTTATAAAAGTACCTTGTTCCTCTGTATCTTTCTCGCCGCACTGCTCTGTGCTCTGCCTAGGAGTCGCTATGATGATCGGCATGACGACAGGGACGGGCGTTTTGACCGTCGAGCCAATTGGGAGGCTGATTCAGATCACAGGAGGCGAGGCCGCTCAGCCTCCCCTCCGGCTGACAGGGATCCAGTTGCGGCCGACGAGCCACCGGTCAAAAAGAAAAAGGAGGAGCTCGATCCAATCCTGACGAGGACTGGTGGTGCTTACATTCCCCCCGCCAAGCTGCGCATGATGCAGCAGCAAATCACTGACAAGAGCAGGTAAGACAGCATTTAAATACTCTCGATTCTATACAGTAAGATCAGAAACTGTTCCTGGAATTGTTGTCGAAGTCCTGTTTGCTTTCTGTTCCTGCTAATGATTTGAACACACCACTATGGGAAACTGTTCCTATTCCTAACTGCATAAAAGATAGTAGAGCAGAGCAGCAGCATTCATTAAAATTGTATCTGCAGTAAAAAAAAAAAAAATGAACCGTTTACTTAAAGAACTACATGCAGTTAGTTGATGATGCCCTGTCCCTTGTGCAGCCTGGCCTATCAGAGGATGAGCTGGGAAGCTCTGAAGAAGTCCATCAATGGTCTGATCAACAAAGTCAACGTGTCCAACATTGTTAACATCATTCAGGAACTGCTACAGGAAAATATCGTCAGGGGGAGGTGAAAACACACACACACACACACACACACACACACACACACACAAAGAGTTTAGTGTCAAAAATTTCAATGACATTTTAAGTCAAACTGAGTTTGTTTTAGCTGTCAGATGCACCACAGAGGCCTGGCATTTTAGGACCCACATCAGATGCTTTATTGACTTTAAGTTTCCATATCAGTGTGGCTGATTAACAGAGTGTGAAGAAAGAACTTCCTGATTGACGCTCTCCCTGTAACTGCTTATTTGTCTGTCAGAGGACTGCTGGCTCGTTCGGTACTGCAGGCTCAGGCAGCCTCTCCTATTTTCACTCATGTCTACGCTGCCGTCGTTGCCATCATCAACTCAAAGTTCCCTCAGATTGGAGAGCTCATCCTCAAACGCCTCATCCTGACCTTCAGGAGAAGCTACCGCCGTAACCTCAAGGTACCTGTCTGTCTGTCGCTGTTGATTAGTGGATCTGCAGACAGTCATACTGTTGTACACAGTCGTCCAGATACTGATAACAACAGAACATTGAAGTCCAGAACTAGTAAGCAAGTTAAAGCAGGTTTTGAGAAAACTAGTGAGGTTGGATGAAGAAAATAACCCCATACATAGTGTGTTTCACTTCAGAAGACTCATATTTGTGTTTGGAATGACAGTAACTTTACTAAAGAGTGTGTTTTCTACTGCTGCAAAGAATAATAACAGAGTAGAGCTCTATGCATTTTTTTTTATTCCCTTACCAGTCACCTTTATGTCATTCTTCTTCTTAAGATGCCTCCAAATAATAAATAAATAATAAATCCCAGATGCTACGTGTCCAGGAGATGATCTGATTAGACATTCAAGCACCTTGCTGCATTCATTTGCATATTTATGACTAAAATTAATTACTTTGAGAACTTCTGCAGTATTATAACAAACAGCTAGCATTGTGAGCACATGTGTCATGGAGGACATACAGCAGTTCAAGTGCCCGTTGTGTCTGTTTGACATTCATCAGTTTTGCATAGCCTAGTAGTTATGCTTCATATTGCATATCACTGGAGTAAGAGGCTAAAAATAGGACTCCTTTTCTATTTATTCATTTGAGAATTGGTTTTGAATGAGAATCAATTTGAATCTAAGAGTCCCATCTGAAGTGACAGAGGTGGAAGTGTTCCAACTTGAGCAGACTGATGCCATGTGAGTCCAAAAAACTGAGATAAAAAAGAAACTGGAGCTAAATAAGAGAATTAACTGGCAGTACTGGAAACTTGTAAACACAGTCCAGAGTGTGTTTCTACCTCCTGCAGATAATATCTGTACGATCGCTTCATCAGCTGCTCGTGGCAAATAAAGAGTCAACAGAAAATACAGAGAGAAATGTCTTTCTTTTTTATTTTTTTAAAAGACACTGTGTGCTATAGTAATTATCAGCACTATTCATGCATTAAGACCACTCTTTTTTGTGTGTTTTCCAGCAACAGTGCCTGACCGCCTCAAAATTTGTGGCTCATCTTATCAACCAGAACGTGGTGCGTCCTGATTTGAAAATCAAATATTGACTGAGGGCTCAAGTGCTGACGTCCAGCTTCTAATGGGGGGTTTACGTTTTCTGTCTGCTCTGATGTCTCTCGCCTTCAGGCCCATGAAGTTTTGTGTTTGGAGATGCTCACTCTGTTGCTCGAGCGTCCAACTGATGACAGCGTGGAGGTCGCCATTTCCTTCTTGAAGGAATGTGGTCTCAAACTGACCGAGGTGTCCCCCGAGGAATCAACGGTACTTTGAAGCAGCAGCTATAACTCATAACTGTCATTTTCCTCACAGTCTGAGAGGATGGCATAGGCTGAGCTCAGTTAGAATAAAAATAGTAATCAGTTAAATCTTTTAATGGCAATCATGCCGAACATTCTGTAGTCTGAGCTCCTGAAATTGGAGAGTTTGCTTTTGCCTTTCTGGTGTGAGTGCGGTTTTTAGATCTTTTAAAAAAAAAATAGAACAACCTTGCTTCATTACAATATTAACTGCTAAGAGATTTTGTTTCCCTTCAATTTGTCATAGCTCCTTTTTTTTTTTAATACAAAATGAAGACAAATTTTTAATAATTTAACAATTAAGACAATTTAAGTGCAAATGGTCAGAAATGCTACAAATTCTGCCTGTTTTTCTTTTCTTTTCTTTTTTTTTTTTTAGCCATATTTGAGCGTCTCAGAAATGTCCTCCATGAGTCGTCCATTGATAAGAGGGTCCAGTACATGATAGAGGTGATGTTTGCCATCAGGAAAGATGGTTTCAAAGATCATCCAGTTATCCCAGAAGGCCTGGACCTGGTGGACGAGGATGACCAGTTCACTCACATGCTGCCACTAGATGACGAGTACAACCCCGAGGACGTCCTCAGTAAGACCCTAGAACGAGTGGGAGGGAGGAAGGAGCTTTAACTGAGCCATGCACCTTTGCACAAATTTTTACACAGCCTTAATGTGTGTGTGTGTGTCCGTGTTCACTTAGATGTGTTTAAGATGGATCCAGATTTCTTGGAGAATGAGGAGAAATACAAAACTATTAAAAGAGGTAAGAAACCAACTCAGTATCAACTGTCCAATCACCTGCCAGCTCCTTTACGGCTTAACCAAAGTAAGACGCCACCTCATTTCAGATATCCTGGACGAGGGCAGCAGCGACTCAGGGGAGGAGGGAGATGGCAGTGATGAAGATGAGGAAGATGAAGACGAGAATGAGGAGGAAGGAGAAGGTGAGACAGACAAGTTAACCTGCTGAGACTTTCTTGCCTAAATTAAAGAATCAGTCTGCTTTTTACCCCACCCCCAGAGGGGGGAATGGGGTGCAGCTTTTGTGTGTTTGTTAACAGTTTTACAGCAAAGCTGCCGGTCTGATTCATACCAAATTTGGAAGATGGTCAGTGACCCCCCCTGAGATCACTTGAGTAAAGTTTTGCCATAATTGGGTCAATGTCAAAGGCCAGAAGTCAAGTTTTTCTGAAACGCTCATGAACGCGATAACTTGAGAATGATGTCACTTAGTATGTTCAAATTCACACCAAAGATGCATCTACTAAAAAGCTTGAATGAGTTTGAATCTTGGCGGCCTTGACCTCAAGGTAAAGATTGAAGGAAAATTGTGGGCATGGACAATATCTCTTGTTGTTATCACTTGGCCTGTGACAGCAGTTTTGTATTGACATCTGAAGAAATAACCCTGATATTTTTGAACATCACAAATAATAAACTCTCACAGACTGCCGGCATTTTTAAGAGACATGAGCAGGGTTTAATGAAAAGCTGTTAACCAGCTGAATTTAGAGAAATGTTTCAGAAATCTAAATTATAAGTTTTAAAATGGAGGGAAATTCTGACTCCACGCCTGTGCACAGATAAACATCTAGTGTGATGTGTCAGGTTTGGTTCCGATTCAACTGTAGTGCAACCAGCTAACAAAACTGTTTTATTGAAGACGTTTCTGTAATTGCCGTTTAGCTGTCGTGCCTTTTTTATTTATTTATTTTTTCCCCAGCACAGCAGAGCATTGTAAAAGGAGTTGGCCTGCTTGCTGGGAAGTTTATTTGGAGGTTTTTGTCTCCAGACCTTCATCAAACGGCTCATTAGCTTTTGGAATACTTAAAACATATCAACTGCCAGAAAAAGCTTCTTTTTTTTTTTTTGATGAGTAATTCTGCTGGGTGCCAAACCCAGTGTTTTCCCTCTGGCTGCATTACATTAAAAGCACTAATTAAACAGAGCTGAACATAGCTGTAGGAAAGCAGACAGGAAAACAATAGACTATGAAGACTCAGGGTTAATATTTTAGGGTTTTTGGGAGCCAGTACTGACTTTAACTTTTTAAGTCTGTTGGGATTGACTCACTTGCTGTGTCAGCCTCCAGTGGCCATTAGTGGAACTTCAGTTTATGTTGGCTTCATTTTTAGCCTCAGATGTTTCAGTTTGGAGCAAGTATAAGACATTATCAGTGTTTAGCGTTTATGTATGGTGCCCGCTGACTCACTGTCTCCAGAGTGAAAAAAGTTAATGACACTAGATTACTCCCAACATCGGTTCCTGATAATTCTATATTGCACTATAAAATGATGATTTAGAACATTTGTTTCCTATTCTGACATGAAACTGATTTCAACACATTAAACAAGCATCCAAAAGTCTCCTTTTTAAAGATGATCTCTGTCTCTGTCTCCCTGTCAGATGAGAAAGTCACCATCTTTGATAAGACAGAAGTCAACCTGGTTGCCTTCAGAAGAACCATCTACCTCGCGATTCAGTCCAGGTACACACACACACTCACACACACACACACACACACACACACAGTGTAACACACTCCTAAAAATACACATTCACACAGTCAGTGACTTCGTTTTCTCTGTGGGTGTTGGCAGTTATTTACAGCTCCAGCTATATTGGACTGATAATTAAGGCAGTGTGATGTGTGTGTGTGTGCGTGTGTGTGTGTTTTTTTGTGAATTTGAATCCTCGGGAGTGAGGACTCTTTGGCTGATCCTCTCTTCCTGCCACACCTTCAAAAGGATGTTTGAGGATGGTCAAGTTAAGGGTGAAGTGCTAGTAAATGCATTACACCACAGAGTGCCCTCACAAAGATGGCTACACAAATGTGTGTATGTGCAACCTAGTTACCATGGTTTCATTGAAAAACAGTTCACAAGTTTGGAGAACAGGATGAAACAGTGAAACAGATTGAGAAAATGACTCAAACAGAAACACACCAACATGAGCTCACTAATGTACACCTGTGATTGATTGATTGATTGATTGATTTGTTTGTTTTTGTAGCTTGGACTTTGAGGAGTGTGCTCACAAACTGATTAAGATGGAGTTTCCTGAAAGCCAAACGGTGAGTCCACACACACACAAACACACACAGCCTGAAAACGCACACATCCAGTAAATCTTCTGAGAATTTCTCCACAGAGGTTTAATCTGAAACAGTAGTGATGCTGAAGTTTGGCTGAACAGCGTGCATCCTTTAAAGGACAAGTATCATGCTTTTAAATTCTTCCTTTTTTTATATATAAATCATTCACTTGTGGTCTTTATAAAGTAGAACTGCAATGCTTTGGTCTGATTTCCTCGTTATTGTAGCTCCACAGCTTTGACCCCTTTTCTGACACCCGTCTCAGTGCAGCTTGTTTTGGTGCAGTCTCTTTAAATGTGAATGAGACATTTCACGCCCTGCCGCCCCTCCAGGTCGCAGAGCATTCCACTCCACCCCGTTCGGCCATTATTGTAGTTTGATAGCAGCGATACGATTAGCTACTGGCAGAGAAACTTTTTATTCACAATATGAATGAAGTAAACAAAGCCTCAACATAGGAGTTGGCTAACGCCAGCATCAAGAACGTCACTGAATCCCAAGGCAAAAATGGCAAACACAAAGCCAAGTAATGTTATTCAAAACATGCAGTACAGTTTTATCCTCAAGGAGCTAAAAGCTAGCACACAGCACTAACAGCAGAAGGCACAATGCTACTACTATCAAAACAATGGCCAGGACATCATATCAACACACAAAATTCATGTCTAAAATAAAGTTTGTTGCCATTTTAGCGTTATTTGGAGCTTACTGCTTTGCTGTGCCCATGGTTTCTGCAGAGAGAAGGAACTGACCCCTCAATCAGATGAAGTCTTTCGGCAAATCCCTCTTTATACTGGCGGAGGTTGCTGAAGCACTCGTCCTTGAAGTGCTTCGCACAAACACGGAGGATTTTCCCCACTAATGCGGGTACATTTTCCAGAAATATGAAATTTATCCAGGCTCTTCGAATAGGCTCTGATGCTGGGGGGTGATGTAAGGAATCATGTGGTTTACCACACCCAACAACCGAACATTTTGCATTACCTACATGCAACTTCGGCATAACTAAACTGGACTACAAAATTACTGCGAGGGTGAAAAAAAAGGCGGATTCACAAGATTGGTTAGCCGGATATCCATGTCCTGGTTTAGCAGTTCCACAGCGAATACTGTGACGTAACACATGAGAAAACGTAACAGTGAATAGAGAAAACTGAACAGCCTGAAAAATATGACCCAGAAAGAATATAAAGATATCTATGCGGCACCAGGACAGAATGCATTTAAATTTCCTGCACTGCTACACACTAGAAGTACACAACAAAATGTATTTAAAGGCTAAAAAAGTGGCTTTTGCATGATATATCTCCTTTAACTGTTGAAAACTCACGTAGCTAGCCATCAAATGAGAATTCAGCTGGAACAGTTGCTTAAGAGTACACACTTGTATTTCTGTTCCATTAATGGAGGTTGAGATGATAATTACATGCAGTAAAGTGGAGTATGGCTGTGGGCAGGGACACCCCTTCAAAGCTGGATTTTACTGTGACTGCAGAGCAGATCGTTTTACTCAAGTCCACAATTACTTTTTTAATTGTTAATTGGCACAAATGAGCAAATTGGCAGCGACTGCCTGCTTCAGTTCCCTGCACTGTGCTGTCTTTCCCCACATTTCCCATTTCTCTCTATTTTAACCATCTAATGAAGTCAAGCAGAACATGAACTTTGCTCCCTTCCAAATTTACAGTTTACAGTACCAGTTTGGACATACTTTTGACTGGTACTGTATTATAAACAGCCGTACAGAGCTAAAAAGAAATTCTTTGGTACAACTTAAAGGTGAAGGCAACAAACAGCTAATTATCACTAGTTATTTAAATCCATCTCCATCATAAAGTAATTTATGATCTGTGTGTGGTCCTAAAGCCAGGCTGTGTAGCTGTAATCGTTGGTTTCAGATGGTGACAGGTGCAAGTCAGCTGTATGTGCATGTGAGTGCGTGTTGTTAAAGGTATGAGAAACTGTCAGAGGACAAACGGCTTTGTGTGTGGCTGTTTGTATCACTGTGAGGACCACTGTGTTGGTGGTTGATGCCTGAAAGAGAGTGAAAAAAGCAGCGTCTCATTTTGTGAGTCATGCGATAAGTGATGACAGTGCATTTATTTGTACTGTGCCACAGAGCCAGTCCTGGTGTTACAAATATAAGGGAAAAAAGCTTAGTTATATACTTGTGTCCTAAGGCAGTGTTTAGCCTAATCTGTGTGTTTGGTAAATGTTCCTGCCTCAGAAAATAATTGCAATCACGCTTCGATGAATGCATCAGGAACAGCTCGGGGCTCAGTATCTTGCCCAAGGACACTTTGGCATGTAGACTGGAGCGTCTGGGATCAAATCCCCAACCTTCCAAATAGTAGATGACCTGCTCTACCTCTTGAGCCACAGCCACTCCCAACTGCCACTTAATGTGGTGTAATAACTATGTTATTGGCAAGCTGAGTTTTGGTTTAAGTTGTAAATTTTTAAAATAAATTCTTCAGGTCAAGAACAAATGCTAAAAATGCCAAAAGTTTTGATTGGTTGAGTATTTGAGAACTTTTATCTTTTTTCTGTTCTCTGACATTTAAAACTGCAGTTTAGCGCTGAGTTAATTAACTGTACTTTGATCTATACAGTATGCATGTGTGTGAAACAGAGGTCAGACCTTGTCAGTCAGCTGGACCACTTTAAATATATTTGTCCACTGCTGACACACTCTTCTTGTAGCGTTTGTTTCACACTGCAGCAGTGACTCAGTTGTCTGAAGAAAAAACATTTCCATTAAATTGCAAAATTAAGTCTGACGGCATCATTTGTGAACAAATCCCATTGTGAATGAAAAACTCAGCTGACAGTTCTCAGCTGACCTGTGCCATTTACTGTTAGCACTATTAGCACTCCACCCATTAGTGATGGACCAGTAGTGCCATCTCTACAGCCACACCCTACAGTAAGCAAACCCTACAGTATTGAGAAGCACTTGAGGAGGAGGGCATCAGAGAGCGGTAAACTGATAAATGATCATTTTTTTAAACCATATAAATAAACCCTTTTTCACTTTAAATGCTTACATGCAATGGGAAAGCCTAACCCCACTCTCTATCCTGCTGCAGGGAGGCACTTCACACTGTTAAAGTGTGTGTTTTGTTAAGCAGGAGAGGAAAACTCTGTATTTAATTTGTATGACAGGAAGCCTGGAACAAAGAGAGGAGAGAAGAGGTTAAAAAAAAAAAAGGCACAAGAAAATCCACACTGCCTGGAACACATTAGATAAGTGTCGGCTGATAAAACTGAACAAAACCTTAATCGCAGAAAAGCATCCAGAGCACTAAAAAAACCCTGTTGGGAAGCACAGTAACATAAGGGGCTGCCTGAGGTTATCTTTATGTGTCTCCTCTGCTCCTATTTGTACGTCTTTTTAATCACTACAAACACACAAAGCAGAAGAGAGAGAGGGGAAACGGTGTGATCAGGAATGATAAGAAACAGCAGAGGAGCCGCTGGCACTGAGCTGAAATGAAGAGTGCACATAGCTGATGACATTTTGACTACATTATCAAAAGGCTACAAATATGCTGCTAGTGTTAAATAAACGTATTCCTAATTGCCAGCTCTGACACCTTGGCCCCAGCCTGCAAGTTGATGGGATCACTTTAGTTTCTGTATTAATGAAATGTGTTCTGTTTGTGTGAACAGAAGGAGCTGTGCAACATGATCCTGGACTGCTGCGCTCAACAGAGGACCTACGAGAAGTTTTTTGGTCTGCTGGCCGGGGTGAGACGCACACGCACACCTTGGGTCCATACTTGTGAGAACATAGTGTTGATTTTAGGGAAACTTGATTTAAAGGGTCTGTTATTTTCCATCTTCCCTCCCTTCCTATCTATCCAGTCAGATAGATGTTCCTTTGGGATTTCTGCTCTCTACACAATGAATGTGACTATTTCAACATTTCTGTGACAGCCTGAGTTTTCACTGAGCTGCATATAAATCTTGTGTCCTTTTTTTTTAAAAAGGAAAGAATAAGACAACTAAACAGGAAGAGCTCAAACTTGTTATATTTATTGGCCACATATAATTTTTCTATCAGATCCAATATTTCCCTGACTTTTATTATTTTTTTAATTTTTATTTATTTTTATTAATTGTTATCTTGAGTTTTAACTTAAAGGGATTCAACCTGATTTTGTTGTTGGCTTAAAGAATGTGAAGCACTGCTGGACAACTTGTAACTGTGCACGTGTGTGTGTGTGTGTGTGTGTGTGTGTGTGTGTGTGTGTGTGTGTGTGTGTGTGTGTGTGTGTGCATGTGCGTGTGTTCAGAGGTTCTGCCTCCTGAAGAAGGAGTACATGGAGAGTTTTGAGGCGATATTTTCAGAGCAGTACGACACAATTCACCGTCTGGAGACCAACAAACTGAGGAATGTGGCCCGACTGTTCGCACACCTGCTCTACACAGATTCTGTGCCGTGGAGTGTAAGGACACAAACAAAGATCCACTCCAGCATGACCATTAAACCCATTCCAGTCTGAGCCCCACTCTCTGTCTTTTGAATGTCTCTGGAACAGGTGTTGGAGTGCATCAAAATCAGTGAGGACACCACAACGTCGTCCAGCAGGATCTTTGTGAAGATCCTTTTTCAGGAGCTCTGTGCCTACATGGGCCTCCCAAAACTTAACCAGAGGCTGAAAGACCAGTATGAAAACACACATACACACACCAACCTGAACAGTCATACCAATCACACACAGAGCACTTGATTTGCACTGAAGCTGCCACAAGGGAAAGTTAGTACAACAGATATTTTTATTTTTATTGAAAATCTGCAGCCAGTTTTTGCCTTTTAGAAAAATTTAAATGATAATGGATGTAGTTGAGTGCGGTAACAAATCAAAAAAGAAGGAAACTCAATTAGAAAAATGTGATTTCGTGCTTTTATTTGGCTACTGGTCCTCATAGTGATAATTAAAAGGCCAGTAAATGAAACAGGACATGTCTTGATCGTTCGACACCAACATTATATTGAATCCTGACCTCTGTGTGTTTTACAGGACTCTGCAGCCGTTCTTTGAAGGTCTTTTTCCTCGTGATAATCCCAGAAACACTCGCTTCGCCATCAACTTCTTCACTTCTATTGGATTGGGAGGACTGACGTAAGGGACACACATCAAGTAACAGCATATACACAGAAGCACTGATGTCACATAAACAGCTTTGGAGCTCCAGTTCATCAAGTGTTAAATCTGGTTACTTACAGGGCTTGGTGCACACCAGTTAGTTTTGTTTTGTGTTGCACCAAACGGAGCAAAAACAAATGTATTTCTGCACTGATAGAGAATTTAGAATAATTCAAAGTGTTGGAAGCTCACTGCCATCTAAAATGTCATTGGATGATGAATGTAACAGTTTATATTCACACAGAAACACTGAACTGTCACGTCTCCCACATCATTTTCTCTCCTAGGGATGAGCTGAGGGAACATTTGAAGAACGCACCGAAGATGATTATGACTCAGAACCAGGATGTTGAATCCTCAGACTCTTCCTCAACATCGTCTTCGTCCTCTTCGTCATCAGAATCCTCCTCCTCAGACTCATCGAGCGACTCCGATTCAGACTCGTCAGACTCCTCCAGCAGCAGCAGCAGCTCAGGTGTGTCTACCTGAAACTTCAGTAATTTGCTTACAGATACATTTAGAACTGATCTAACAGTGCAAAACAGTTTGAAATAGTTTGAACAGTTTTTCAGTGACGTGGGCTCCCGCTTCAAAAACAATGAGTGATTTTTATTTATTTTTATTTTTTGTCCTCCAGACTCGGACACCAAACGCAGAAAGAAGAGGAAAGGACAAAGTGAGGAGAAAAAGAAGACGCAAGAGAAGGACAAGAAGAAGAAAGCTTCTGACAAGAAGCGAGCTGGACGCAAGAGAGACAAAGAGGATGACGACAGCAGCGACGGGAAGCAGGCGAGGAGGGAAGAGAAGGGTCGTGCACGTGACCTGGAGGAGCGTGAACGTGAGGGCGCCCGGCGGAGCAGACGAGACGACAGATCGGAAGAGGAGGAGGAGGCGGTGGGGGAGAGGGGACGAAAAACGGACAGGCAAAGAGATGACGAAAGGGAGAGAGAGAGAGACAGAGGGAGGGAGAGAGAGAGGGAGCGAGCGAGGGACAGAGAGAATGAGGAGAAGAGAGAGAGAGAGCGGGAAAGGGAGCGAGAGAAACAGAGGGAGAGAGAAAGAGAGAGGGATAGAGAGCGAGAGAGGAATAAAGAGAACAGAGACAGGAACAGAGAGAGAGATGAGAGGAGGAGGAGATAAAACTCTTCATCCCCAGAGCAGCAGTGATGGACTAATGACTTTAAATCTGCATCTTTCCCCTCTTGTGATCCCTCTTTACCTCAGCCTGTCACTGTGGCGTTGTGGATCTGACCCCATTCTCCATTCTGTCTGTATTTTCTATTGATTTTCTTTTTCTTTTGTTAATGAAATTGGGAAAAAAAACAAACATTAAAGTTGCTTTAGATTTTTTTATAATCAGTTCCTGTTTTAGCTCTGATTTTTGACTAATTGCACAAACACCTAATTAACTGTTGTAATACAAACTGAACCTCACTGGCAGATACACCGATCAGACATATTATGGCCGCCTGCCTGGTATTGTATTGGTCCCCCTTTTGCTGCCAAAACAGCCCTGACCTGTTGAGGCATGGATTCCACTGGACCGCTGAAGGTGTGCTGTGGTATCTCCACCTAGATGTTAGCAATGTTTGCTTTAAGTCCTGTAAGTTATGAGGTGGGGCCTCCATGGATTGAACTTGTATATCCAGCACATCCCACAGATGCTCGATTGGATTCAGATCTGGGAATTTGGAGCTCACATCAACAACTCAGTCATTGTTGTGCTCCTCAAACCATTCTTGAACCATTTTTGCTTTGCGGCAAGGAGCATCATCCTACCGTTTCCATGAAAGGGTGTACATGGTCTGCAACAATGCTGAGGTAGGTGGTATATGTCAAAGTAACTTCCACATGGATGGCACGACCCAAAGTTTCCCAGGTGAACATTGCCCAAAGTATCACACTGCCTCCACTGGCTTGCCTTTTACCCATAGTGCATCCTGGTGCCAGGTGTTCCCAGGTAAGTGACGCACATGTACCTGGCCATCCATGTGATGTAAAGAAAATGTCAGACCACCTTCTTCCATTGCTTCATGGTTCATTTCTGATGCTCACGTGCCCATTGTTGGGACATTTTCACCAATTTGAGCAACAGTCTGTTGGATCGGACCACACAGGCCAGCCTTTGCTCATGACCCCCTCACTGGTTCACCGCTGTTCCTTCCTTTTGATAGATAGTGACCACTGCAGACTAGGAACACCCCACAAGAGCTGCAGTTTTGGAGATGCTCTGACTCAGTTGTCTAGCCGTCACAATGTGGTCCTTGTCAAACTCACTCAAATCATCATGCTTACCCACTTTTCCTGCTTTTGACACATCCACTTTGAACAGAAAATGTTCCCTTGGTCCCTGCTATATCCCACCCACTAATGGGTGCCACGATGAGGAGATAATCAGTGTTCCCCAGTCAGTGGTCATTATGCTCAATCGATGTAAAGCTCATGTTAATAACTTTTTTTTTCTAAGCTGATGTGCACCAGCCAACTGTCAAAAAAAAAAAAAAAGCACCCAAACCAAAAATAATTTTTTCCTTTTAAAGAAGGAAGGCAGTATTTTTGTTTACATTAAACAGTTTCCTCTGGCGGCGTGGTGTCAAATCATAACATGCTGATGTTTGCAGCTCACTGACTCATTCCTGTCGTACCTGACTGCTTTCTCCACACATCCTGTCTCCTCCCTGCACCGATCCACGTTATCCACCTGTGAAGGCACACACACCCGGGAGTTGCCTAAGAAAATGATTTAGTAAATGAACAGGAAACAGCCTTTTGTTTATACTGCCTGTGACTAGTGGGCCACTTTTTCCAGACATACAAAATGAGCATGTGTCACATCAAATGTTCATTTCGTGAAATTGTGTCAGTCTCCGGAATAAAATATCTCAGCAGCTGTTTGACATCCAGTTTGCAGACACCGTCATGTTTTTCAGATGATGGATCTCAGCTGTTGTTTCCTTCAATTTCACTCTGAGTTTGATGTTTTGGGATTGATGTGAAATGGCTCTACAGTTAATCAGATTGTTTAATAACTTTGCATCGATCCCTTAACTTTTCATCTGCAGTGTCCAGTCAAAATTTCAATTTGTCCACAGGTTTCAGTTTACCTTAGGCTCTGCTTTGTTTTTTAGTGCAAATTAGCAAAACAGACTTGGGCATCTGTCAGGTCTGCATTGGTTCTCTTCCTATCTATCACGGGAGTTTTTCGCTTCCTTCTGCTGCTTGCTATCTTGTGTCTTCTGCTACTTTATGTTGTGGTGTGCCTCAGGGTTCAGTCATGGGGCCTATCTTATTTTTCGTGTATATGCTTCCACTTGGACACATCCTGAATACCACTGTTACAGAGATGATATCCAGCTGTACATGTCATTCAAACCCCAGAATGTAGCCAATCTTATCTGTTCTTCAGGACTGCATTCATGTTATAAAGAACTGGATGGCAGCCAGTTAACTGCCTTTAAATACACAGAAAACTGAAGTTCTTATCTGTTCCCCTGACAGCTCCGTTCCTACGGTAATTGAGTCTTGCACTCATTTCATCTTGCACAAACTTGTTTGTATCTACAGAACATTGCCCATATTAAATATATTGTCTCTGTGAAGTGGAAATGATTACATACGTTTATGTCATCCTGCCTTCATTATTGTGATTCGTTATTCTTTCGCCTGAACAAATCATCCCTGGATTGCTTACAAATGGTCCAGAATGCTGCAGCTAAGCTTCTCACCAGGTTCTCCAAAAAGGGTCCCATGTGACACCGATTCTGTCCTCCCAGCTCCCCATAAAGTTCAGGATTCAATTTAAGATTTTGGTGATCATTTTTAGAGCTCTTAATGGTCACATGCCTCCTTGCCTCCAGCTACATCCTTGTGCAACTAGGTGACCAGTGCTTGTTGGCAGTGCTTCATGCCACATTTGACCTCTGACTTCTCTCAGACTTCAAGATCAATAGATTGATCTGAAGGTCAAAGTGATAGTAATGCTATATATATATAGTTATTTAAAACTATGTTTCTTACTGCCATTGTTTGTATTGACAACATATAGGCATATGGGGATTCTAAATATCAGGTTACTTGGGAGGTCTAACCTCTTCTTCAAGGTCAAATAAGGTAAAACTTTCCTTTTTATCTTTCATACAGCTTAAATTTCTGCTGCCTTTGTTTGTATTGGCAACATTTAGTAAATGATGCTGGCATATGGGGAATCTAAATGTCACATAGTTTGCATCCAAATAGCGTCACATTTGACCTCTGACCTCAGATTTACATTTCACATCTGCCTTTTTTCAAGTTGATCCCAAAATGTGTTTTATCTTTAAAGGAAGTATTGTCCAGAGAAAGAGAATGATCTGCCTAATTAGATAGAAATGTACAGCAGTATGATGTATAATAAACTGAAGTTATTCATGTCTAGTTATTCACAAATCAGTGCCTATTATCATTACCTGCTCCTACGTGTTTGTGGAAGTAAACATCTGTCATGGGGCTCTTATCAGATTTTTACTACACTACAAACTTCTTAAAGTATATTTAAAAGGAACAAAATGAACATATACAAAATACAATTTAGGTTATTTCTCTCTTGTGTCACAGCTAAAATGCTCAACTCACTTCACTTGTTCCCTGTCAACATCAAAGTCTGTTTCAAAAGTTAATTTATGTAATAAGAAAACCCTGAATTGGATAAGTGGAAGGAAATGGTTGGATATTGATAAGAAATAACATCTTAATTAGCAAGCTTGAGTCACAAAGGCAAAAATATTGCTTTACCTTTGGACAGAGGGTGACAACCATCCTCTCCTTTCCCAGTTTTTGTGCTGAAAAACAAAAACTAACAAAAGCCAACACTTCTCATATTAAACAGATATGATAACAAGACAAAATGTATAGAAGCAGCATTTCTGACTGACATGGCACTTTGTAAGAAGATCAGAAAGTTCACACCAAACTGAAATCTTATTGTTATGAAATTTCTGTGTGGCTGTGTGTGTTTAGCCCTGGTTTGACAGGAGTGTCTCCTAGTTGTTGGTGCTGTCACACACACACACACACTGTTGTGCATCCTTGCACAACCTTGATGTGATGTTCAAGGTGAGAGGTAGAGAGATCTGCGTGTGTGTTGTGTGTGTGTGTGTGTGCCTAAGTGGGTCATTGCATCGCTGGAATGTGATTGGCTGGATGTCCTTAAGAGGGACTGGATTGGTTTGCTGCCACAGCAAATGGAGGAATAGATCCACTGGGACTGAAGAGCTGCAAGGAATTCTGGGAAAGCACTGACAGACCCTGTGCTGAAAGAGAGAGAGAGGAAGGTGTGTCCCACTGATCCTGTACAGTGAACCAGTGAGAGGGCTCCCTTTTCTCCATCTTTACAATTTGATAACTTATCCCAAAGTTTTCAGTGTTATAGAGTATGTCAAGCTGAATTATTTATATGCAAAGTATTTGAGTTTTCTATAACACAGCGACACAATTGTTCATGAGGCTTTTAGTGGAGAGAAGTGATTTTAAAGCTGCAGCAGCTGAATTTGTGCACATATTGCTTATTAAAGTTAAGTTGGACTTCTTAGTAGTCACTTAATTACTCATCCAGCAGCTGTGATGCATAAAAGTCGGTCATTAGCAATCATGTTTTTGTCTCCTGGTTAAATTTAAAATATAAGTGACGGGCAGGGGGAGGAGTAGATGATTTTCTGCTTCTGAATGTGAATAAGACCAGACAGACGATGATCGACCTCAGACGGATAAGGACAGCTACACAGCCCGTGTCTGCCCTGGTGTTGGAGAAGTTCAAGGACATGAGTGTGGACACTGACAACAAGCTGAACCTGAAGACCAACATGGAGGCTGTATACATGAAGGGGATGAGCTGGCTCAGGCTCAGCAGTGAAATGATGGAAATCACTCAGTTTGTGGACACAGTTTGCTTCATCGTAGCTGGTGACACCAACAGACTGAATAAACTGATCAGGAGGGCTGGCTCTGTGATCGGCCACAAACTGGACACTTTTAAAGCTGTGGTGTATAATTCTGACCACCCTCTGCAACGCTTACTGGACAGGCAGCCACACATCTAGTAACCCATTTTGTATGAGGTTTAGCCTTGTGTTTTGTTTTGTTTTTTAAATATTTTACTTTACTGTTATATATTATATCATTACTTAATATTTCTCTCAAGGAGTCAGTTGAGATGCCTCGTGGATGGGAGGAGATCCCAGGGTAGACCTAGAAATCACTACAGAGATTATACATCTCATCTGGCCTGGGAATGGCTTGGGATACCCGAGGAGGAACTGAAAAGTGTGGCTGGAGAAAAAGATGTCTGGAATTCCCTGCTTAGTCGGCTGGCTCCGTAACTCAACTTTGAATAAATGGAAGATGATGGATGGATGTTTTATTTTTTATATTTAAATTTATCCTCGTTTTACTTACTGTATTTACTATGAGGTAAAGGTAGTTTTACCTGAGCTATACTATTCTAGTTTTTAAAATGGTTCTGTTATAAGTTATATTTAACTAAATTTTTTAGCAGCTGTAACAAAGAAATTTCCCAACCTCTGGAATAAATATATTCCCTTGATATTCCATCAGTATCCATTTTATTCTTTTCCAACTCCTGGGGGAACTTTCTGGCTCTTTGGCTGCTAAATGTTCCACTGTCTGTGTGCTGCTTGGCACTGGGCAGTGAATGTAAAGTGTCATTTTACAGGTATTTCCCCTGAAAACAGTTGATGCACTGAGCGGTGAAAATGAGACAAAACAGCTGTGGGCCACAACAATGACCTGAAAGGTGCTAAAAGAAACCTCAAAGAAGCATAAGCACAGGTCAGTGCAGTTCAAAATATAAGGAAAAATAAGAACAAATGAAATAAAACTCAACAATTAAAACAGATACATGTAGAAATAAAATGAAAACAAATAGAGAAACATGCAGTAGTATAATAGAAAACAACATCGAAGGGTAAGCAAATAAAATGGAATCATTATGATGAAATGGATTAATAGATATAAAGAGCTAAACCACTGAAAAAAAATTGCAGACTTTACAATCTAGATACAATGTAACTACATACAAAAGTAAGCAATGTCTCTACAGCCTAATCGAAGGCTAAAGAGGGTTTTATTTTTAGTTCACCCGAACAGATTTTTAACATCTTCAGTTTTTCTCAAGTCCTCCTGCAGACTGCAGGTCAGAGCCTAAAAGCTCAAAGCTGCCTCCCAAAGGTGCCTATCTTGCACTTTGGAGCTACTTGTGCTAGAGGACCTGAGGGACTGTACTGGTCCATGCGCTTTAAGTACATGAGGCATACAGCTGAGCAAGACCATTCAGTGCTTTAAGAACAAGTAAAAGAATCCGAAAATCAAAATGGAAACTGACAGGAAACCAGTGTGAGGACAGGCGTGATGTGTTCTCTCTTTGTGGGCTGCAGAATACTTCAGGGTCAGCTGATTAAAAGCATTGATTTATAGCATAGCAGCCTGTTTGATTTAAAGGCTTTGGTTTTCAGTCTTGCTCAGGGAGGGAACAGCCTGCACTTTAGCAATACTGTTGAGGTGGTCAAAGGCTGATCTGGAGACAGAGTCCTGAAGGTAAACTTGACTCTACACTTAGGTCTTTGGCTTGGTGGCCCAGGATAAGGATAGGTAAATTTAATAAAAATAATAAAAATGCAATTAGTTTCCAAGTTTCCAGTTTTCATTGTGGATTTCCTTATATGGTCACCCTCTGCAGCTTTCAGGCACTGTGTGCTGCCTCTGCATCCTTCCAGAAGTTGGTCAGTCAGAAGAAAGTTGGCTTCTTTGGGATGGAAGGACTGGCTTAAAAAATGTATTTCAGATAAGAATTAGCATAAAGGCCTAGTTTAGGTCAGATACTGACTTTAAAAAAAAAACTGTGAATCATGCAAAGCTCCTCTACTGGAATCCCACAAAAAGATAAATAAATAAATAAAAAAGAGAGCCGGAAACGAACATGAGAGACCCTCTTAAGAGATTACCCAGCTGCCCAGTATTCCTTTAACTATCAGTAAATCCCATTAAAAGACAAAACCAAATGTATCAATACTTTTTGTCCCCTTTCCTTCCTTCTGCACATTTAAGCCTATTTGTTCCCACTGAAGACAGCTCACAAGTATACAGCAGTATTTCCAGAAAGGTGCTGAGTAATGCCCTAAAAGAGCTGGCGACTGTAGTTTTTAGCACATGATACTTAAAGTATTTTCAGTGGTGGATTAATACACAGCTGGTGTCCCAGTGAGTATCTGGGGCAGCAACATGGTATGTGGGTTGAGTCCAAATGAACTACAGTGGGTGGAGAAACATGTCATCAAGTGCAGCAGTGTGTTTTTGCTCGCAGGAAGAGAAATATAACACCATGACAGACTTATTACAAAGAACAAGTGAGGTCACCTCCAGGAGTTTCCCATCATGCTTTGAGTTGGTAGAGACAGGCAGGAGCGTTTCTCTGGCACTGTGAAATGTCGCAGCTCTGTGGCATTACGTTACCTGTTTGAACTGAAGAATCTGCACCCAGCTGTCCAAGAAGCAACTGATTTTGGAACAGTTAATTTTGTGTGTGCGTGTGTGTGTGTGTGTGTGTATGTGTGTGTGTCTGTGTGTGTGTGTGTATCAGTATGGTGAACTCTAGCTGAACATTACCTCTTGTCAGTGGGCTGTTTTGTACGGAGGACAAAGCAGGATTTAAACAAACAAATGCAGAAAAGAAAAACAATCAGCTTATGGTAATGATAATTAATTAATAATTATATATCTATATGTAGACTCTATAGTACATTTTTCCATGCATCTGCTCTTACTTAGCCTATTTCTACAATTCTTAATTTTTTTCCTGTACTGCCCGATGGTCCTAATCGTAGTTAGTTTTTAGTCAGTTTTGTGAACCAGAAAGAAGCTACACTTTTGTGAATACAATAAAGAGAAAACTTTATTAAATATTTTTGCCATTTATTGTCCTACACAGTTTTAACTCTGTGATTTGACCCTGCAATGGTTTTTGATTGTTTGTTTTTTAAATCTTGTCCTTTGGTTATTCCGGCAGGTTAATGGTGGTTGTATGGTTATTATAAAGTACTGTGCAAAAGTATTGAATCACTCTTCATTTCTTTATATTTTGTTAGGAAAATGGGAAAAGGTGCAGCAATTTCTTGAAACGTGCAAACATAAATCGAATTCCATTATATGAGGCAAAAACAATTCTAACATGCTTGAAAGTCAATATTTAAGCAGTCTTCAGGAATAGTTCTCCAGGCTTCTTGAAGGACATTCAAAGCTCTTCTCTGGATGCTGGCTGCCTTTTCTACTGTTCTCAGTCAAGATGATCCCACACTGCTTCAAAGATGCTGAGGTCCGGGCTCTGGGGAGGCCAATCTATGACTAATAGTGTTCTACTGTGTGTTTTTCTATCCAGTTGTGATTTTAATGTATTGACAGTGTGTTTGTGATCATTGCCATGCTGAATAATGAAGCCAATTAGATGCTTTCCAGGTGGTATTGCATGGTGGATCAAAATCTGACTGTACTTTTCCATCAGTTTTGACAAGATCTCCAACACCACTGGCTGAAATGCAGCCCAAACCATGACAGAGCCTCCACTGTGTTTTACAGATGGCTGCAGACACTCACTGTTGTACCTCTCTCCTGACCTCCTCTGTACATATTAACAGAAATTTGATCCAAAAATTTTACATTTGGATTCATCGCTCCAGCAGACCTGTTGCCACTGATTACCTCAGCCTGTTCTCCCTGTTTCCCTAAGAGCTTCTTGACAGTCACCTTTCTGCTGAGAGTATTTCTGATGAGGCTTCAGTGAACAGTGTGACTCACCTTAAGGGCCTGATGCATCTCTCAGGTCCTGTGTCAGATCTTTGCTGGATTTCTTTTCTATTTCTTAAGGATGTGACTTTCAGATACTGTTCACCTGCTGGAAATAGTTTTTAGGGTCTGCCACTTCTTCTTTTGTCTTTCACTTGTCCGGTTTCCTCACATTTTTAAGAACACGCTGCACACCATGCTGAGATATGCCAACAGCTAACAGCTCTTTGGGAATCACCTTATTGGTACAAAATAATATTTCATACCTGTTAAACTGTGTTATTGTTGACATTTTTCCTAGATTCCACTAAAGAAATGGGGACAAATGATGCGTTTCGTGACAGGCTGCTAATAGCAAAGTGCCTAATGATACGATTTAAAATGGGCTCTTTGCTAAGTTACGTGCACACACAACACTCATCCCTTGACTTAGGAGCTATTTTATGTTTGAATGATTCATCATCAGTGTTAAGTGGCTTAACAAAAATACAACAACAAACAAAAATATTTCTCTGAAAACGGTCAGGCACAAGGATGCCTTCCACTTTCGCTCTTATGAAGTTTTGACCATTAAACGTTAATATAAAAATGAAAAGTGTAAAGATTAATCATTGCTGGTAATACTAATTAGCCGCTGGAGTGTTACAGACTGGAGGAAAGCACAAAATGTCACCCGTGACATCATGGACAGGTGAGTTGACAGTACAGACAGAGAACGACAAATGCTGAGCACCGTTAGCAATACTGTGTGTGTGTGTGTGTGTGTTCTGCAGCCAGTATTTACAGTTTTATCTTTTTTTTTCTTCTGCCAACAACAAACCATGAAAACAAATCAAGGAGAAGCTGCACTTCACGTACACTCACTCACACAGACGCATGCGCACAACCAGGTAACGAGCCGGTGTGACATTTGTCTTCCACTTGTATTTTGTTTTGTTTGTTTTTACGAATGTAGTTTAAGCTCCTCTCTTTTGCTCTCTGTCGCTGTGTGTGTGTGTCTGGGGTTTATGCGTTTATGTGTGTGTGTGTGTGTGTGTGTGTGTGTGTGTGTGGTGGCGCATGCGCAGCACTAACTCTCTGCTCAGTGCAGCGCAGAGCGCGCGGCACTCCGCTGCTCCCACAGAGTTGGTCAGTGTGTCCGGATACCTGATGGATGAATGGGATGGATGATCGATAACCGATCAGTTAAACCCGGCGCGCACTCACAGAGCGGAGACTCTGATCGCTTCAGTATTGATGATCAGTGAACGGTAGGAGCTGGCAGTGTGAGCGGAGTTGTGCGCTTCCAACAGGACTCTACTTTCTTTATCATCCATCCTCGTCCTCCGGTAAGTCACCTTCCTCTTTTCTCTGCTTCCATTCATTCTTCTTCACACGCGGCTTTCTTTTTCTCTTCTTTCCTGTGATGGTTCAAGGTTATGAAAAGGAAGCCGCACGAACGCACTGGTTCGTTTAAATGTAACCTATAGTTTCCCGATCCGACTGACATATATCTCATTTGATTTTTATTTCTCTTGTACGTCCCCAAGTTGTTACATTTAGCCTATATGAATGCACTCTGCACGAAGTAGGTTACTACAAGTATCGAGCGTAAAGATATCCTAAGGCAGAGACATGACCCTTAGGAGTATATGGTTCGGTTATATGTCATAATTTATTATCACCGATGCACTGATAGTTGTTGAGGTTTCTATTTTGGAGTTGCCACTAATTATTTTCATTATGAATATGTTTGATGATGGAGAGGAACGCATCTCTTTCAGTCACCCGGAGCCGTCAAGTGACACGTTCACTTGCTTCGTTTTACAGTCAGACCTTTACATTATTCAGTTTAAGGGAATTAAGCAAGAAAAAACTGTAAAGTTACCAAAAATAATCACCAATTTCTTAAATTAATGAATTCCTCAATCAGATTTTTATTTTTATTTTGCATTGCTACAGAAGTTATTAAATGAGCATAATAGAGAGAAAAAATAAAGATAGCTCACATTTGCTGCCAGGTGCAGTGTACTTGAGTAAAATTCCTACCAGCACTGAAAAATACACAATACGTAACTGAACGAAGTAACAACTTACATAACAG